>BCNH02000008.1:4595814-4660333 GCA_001662345.2 Metrosideros polymorpha var. glaberrima | reverse complement strand
CCCCCCCCCTATTGAAGAAGGGAAGTCTCACTTTGAGCATTGTCTTATTGGGCACTTTCTCACTACCAAAGTATCTTTCTATCGTGTAAAAGGCATCGTGGAAAATTTGTGGGCTAAAGAAAACCTCTTAGATGTCTCTGCCACGGAGGAAGGTTTCTTTTTCTTTAGGTTCTCGAATGGCTCAAAATTACTGGAGGTGATGGAGACGGGGATTTGGGATATAGCTGAAAAACCTTTGTTCTTGTAGAAATGGCACCCTCTCATTAGGTTGGAAAGAGCAAAGATTACATCAGTACCTGCATGGGTCCGTCTTTACAATGTGCCTCATGTCCTTTGGACCAAAATCGGTCTAAGTTATGTTGGTAGCATGCTTGGAAAACCCTTATATATGGAAAAAGCCACTGAATAGAAACAGCGGCTATCGTATGCTAGGGTATGCATCTGTATGGATTTTAATAGCCCGTTTCCTGACCACTTTGATATTGACATGGGAATGATGAGGTTTTCGAGGTGACGGTTGATTACAGTTGCATTTCACTAAAATGTAAGAACTGTAACTGCTTTGGTCACAAGGATTGTGCTACAGCTAGTAAAGAAATTTGGGTTCCTAAAGAAACCATTGACCCTTCCGAAATTGCACCTACTATATTGCCAAATACTTTTATCTCGGTTGCTCAGCCGTCTGTTCCCATTGTTGGCCAACCTACTCCAACTTCCTCTGTATTCAAACTAGTTGGTAGCAAAAAAAAGAACCCCCAAAGAGAATAGAGGTCTTCCCGCTTCAGTGCCCTCTGAGAATAGATTTGCACTACTCGAAGAGGACAACCTCTCACTTAATCCTAGTTGCTCTAGTGATCTACTTGGGAGTGATGGGGGGTGGGTCGGATGAACATCCCGATCAATGAATATCCTATCTTGGAATGTAAAGGGCCTAAACCTTAGCCCCAAACAAAAGGAGCTTGTGGATTCTACTTTGTCCCATGATCCTCACATTCTGATTTTGATAGAACATAAAATAAATGAGGTGAATGCTGATTTTTTTATGAATAGCCGATTTCGAGGTTAGAGCTACACGCATAACTATATGAGCAGTAGCTTGGGTAGAATATGGGTCCTATGGAAACCGTCCATTCTCAACCTAATAGTGTTAGAAGTCTTAGCACAAGTCATACACTGCCTCATCGAAAAACCTGGAGACGAACCTTTTCTTCTCTTTGCCATCTATGGAAGCAATAGGGAAGCGGAACGCAGGGCTTTATGGGAGGATATGAGAACCTTCTCTGTTGCTAATTTTGAAAATCTACCTTGGCTACTAATGGGCGATTTTTAATGAAATGAGGGATATTAATGAAAGGATCAGCTCCATTGCTCAATAGACTTATGGTATGAAGGAGCTGAACACTATGATTGAAGAACTTGCACTGATTGAACCTCCATCTATAGGACCCTTCTTCACATGGACAAATAAAAGCATGGGGAATAATATCAAGGTGAGCCGTATTGATAGAGTTCTAATTAATATAGATTGGCAGAACAAATATACCAACTATTCAGTTGAATTTCTGCTACTAGGGGGTCTCAGACTACTCCCCATGTTTGGTGTAACTCGACACCACATATAGGAGAAGAAAACCTTCATTCAAATTCTTCAATTTCTAGACGACTAGCCTGGACTTCCTGCCATTGGTCTCCACTTGCTAGCAATAGAATGTTGAAGGATAAAAAATGTTCAAAGTGGTGATGAAGCTCAAAGCACTGAAACGACAACTCAAGGGCCTAAATAGATCTCGGTTTGGTGACTTACACTCAAAGGTCAAGCAGGCTAAGGAAAGCCTACAATGACTTCAACGGGAGCTTATGATTGATCCTTATAATCCCATTACTCGAGTTGAAGAAAAGACACAATTGGAGGAGTTACTTGCACTCAGCAGACATGAAGAGGGTTACTCAAACAGAAATCTAGAAATTTATGGCTAAAGGAGGGTGACAATAATAGTAAGATCTTCTTCGCCTTCATGATACGGAGAAGTGCCCAGAACAAGATTAATCATATCAAACTCGAGGATGGCTCTATTATCGCCGAGGAGGGTGCCCTTAGGAATGAAATCTTATCATATTACCAGCACTTGCTTGGAAGCTCTAGTCGTACTAGCATTCCATATGAGAGATATACTTCTTTATTTCATGATGATATAAATGCTCTCATTACCTTTCATGTACTTCAGAGAACAAAAATCCTGAGGGTTGTAAAGGGCTTCAATGACTTCAAAGCTCCAAGTCCAGATGGATTTAACAGTCTATTCTACAAATGCGCATGGCCTATCATAGGGAAAGACATTGAGGATGCTGTCATGGACTTTTTCTCGTCAAAAAATTGCTAAAATTTATAAATTCCACATTGATTTGCCTCGTACCAAAGGTTCATAATCCATCATACCTTAAGGAGTTCAGACCTATCTCATGCTGCAATGTTATATACAAGATCATATCTAAGCTATTTGCAGAAAGAATAAACTACATGCTTCCAACGATCGTTGGCCTCAACTAAACTGCTTTCATCACTGGTCGACTGATCTCAATGAATATATTGTTGTGCCAAGACCTATTGCACAACTATCATAAGGGAGGAAAGGGTAAACGGGTGGCAATAAAGATTGATCTTATGAAAGCCTATGACATGGTAAAATGGGAAGCAGTCCTTGGGGTTCTCAAAGTTATAAATTTGCCCCTAAATCTAGTTGATCTAATAGCTGAGTGCATCACTACTCCAAGGTTTTTAGTGAATTTCAACGGCGAACAAGTTGGCTATTTTAATAGTACCAACGGGCTGCGACAAGGTGATCCTTTTTCACCATACCTTTTTGTGCTGGTTATGGAAATTCTCAATAAAATTGTAAGTGCAAAAGTTGTTGCTTCTTCTTTCAAATATCACTGGCGCTGCAAAACGCAAATGATTACTCACTTATACTTCGCAGATGACTTGTTCTTATTTGCTCATGGGAATGTAGATTTCGTCCTTTGCCTTGTAGATGCCCTTGATGAATTTGCAGCTCTCACAGGACTGCGGTTTAACCCGGACAGGTGCCAAATATTCTTTTTAGGGTTGAATGAGGATGAGAAACACCTTATACTGGACCACACGCCTTTTTCCACAGGTACCCTCCCTATAAGATACTTGGATATTCCCCTTATTACCAGAAGACTCACCCACTCAAACTGTAAGAGTCTTGCTGATAAGATCTTTAAGAAAATTGAAAGTTGGGGCATGAAGCATATCAGCTATGCAGGGCGTCTACAGTTAACCAAAGCAGTCCTCATCTCCATTTGCACCTATTAGATGCAAATGCTCCTACTTCCAAAGAACACTATTTACAAGGTTGAGGAGAGGATAAGACATTTCTTATGGGTTGGTAATATAGAAAACCAAGGCTCGCATAAGGTTGCATAGCATGTGGTTTGCTCAACTAAGAGGGAAGGAGGATTAGCATTGCCTGATTTGAACATATGGAACAAAGTCTTGTTAGGCCGTATACTGTGGAACCTCATCAACCGTCCATCCTCTTCCCTTTGGAGTATATGGATTCACAACACCAAATGCAGAGGCACCCCAATTATGCAACTCAACGTCAGGGGCAATATGGCTTGGAGTTGGAGATGTCTACTTAAATTGCAACCCATTTTAACCTTGTTTACCCCGAACTCAAGGTATTGTTGTAGGGATACATATGACGATCTCAGACAAGTGGGACCACCTGTGGAATGGTATAACCTAATTTGGTTCAGCGGCATTAGCAAACACAATTTTATTGGTTGGCTAGTGTGTAGAGATAGATTATCAACTGTTGCAATCATAGTAAATTGGATACCTTCAATTGATATCCAGTGTAACTTCTACGGGGCTAGTATAGAAGACAAAATGCATTTGTTCTTCCAGTGTGAGTGGATAGGTAGCATATGGCGTCATATCCTTGCCCAACATGGGATTAGGCGCTCTATAGGAGGTTGGAATGAGGAACTGCAATGGATGATTACGGCAACAAAGGGCAAAGACTTAGCGGCGAGACTCCTCAAGTTATCTTTCCTAGCAACTATCTATTGCATTTGGATGGAGCACAACATGCGATAATTTCAAAACAAGTCAACTGACTTTCATATTATTTTGGCTAAGGTACGTAAAAATGTAAGAGGTCGAGCTTCGCTCTACCAAAAAATAAGACCTTCCCAATCGAATGTTGTATTGGCTACTATATGGAGACTTTGTACATCCATTTTTTTCGAATTATTAGCTATATTTGTAATGCCGGGAGATGTCCCTAAGCTACTGTACTTCATTCGATATATAATACTTACAACTTTCACCAAAAAAGAAGAAGAAGAGAAACACCACCTTGTGATTTAGGGACCGACCACTTAAGAAAGTTTGACATATCTTAAGTTAGAAAGTTTGACCTAAAAATTTAAGTTGATAGGTGAATGGACACTAGATGAATATAAGGCTTGTTGAAATCCTTGCAAAGTGAGGTGGAGTACTTTACACCCCTTTTTGCACAGCCGTGGAATTGACAAATGGGAAACCTCACATGCGAAATAAACTTGGAGCAAAAAATGGGTTCGATACCGTTTTAGAAAACCCAACCCAAGAATTAAACCAATAGATGGACGGAGATCACATTAATATAAGGCCTGTTAAAGCCATAGGAGAAAGAGAAAATATGGACAGAAATCTAGCCGTTAATGAAACAAGAGAAAATATCAACTCATGACGCGCGATTTCCAGGTTATTTTTGGTAATTTTCTTAATGTGGACAGCTTAAATCTTTTTCACTGGAGTTGACCCAGAAAAGTCTTTTTCCATTGTAGTTAATGACTATTTTCCTTATCCCATTATGTTTAATTACCTTTCCTAGTAAGCATTTCATAACAACCCTATATATATGGCCTTTTTCTTCTGTTTGCTCCATCAGCTTTTAACAGTTCCTCTTGGAATTCATATTCAACTGGGTATGTTTCAGAATGTGCTTCCTGTTCTATTCCTGTTTGCAATTAAATTTTTTTTTATTGGTTCTTGTTGAATTCATATTTGAGGTGTTTCCCTTTCCATGAAGTCCAATAGTTATTTGATATATCTGTCTCCCCCTTTAACTTATCAAAATTTTCAAATGAAGCAGTCGAAATGAATTTTACTCAAATTTTTGCTCCTAGATTTATGTTGAACCGTTCATCTGCCAAAAACTCGAGGATCAAAAAAAGGGTGGAGGAAGATATGTCGGAGCATAAGGTTAAATCCTTGCAAGCTCAAGCGAGTGCATTATCTGCTGAGTTAGAGACGTTGGAGGTGATACTAATTTCTCAGAGTTCAATGAACTTGATCGCAAGATTTAGTTTCTGTACATGATTTGATTATCAATTTGAAGTCTCGATATTTATGATGAACTAACGGTGTTCCGAGTTATTCGTCGATAATTAAGCAGATAGAAACCAAGGTTCTGATTGATGAAAATGCCAAATTGAAGGAACTTCACAAGACTATGGTGAATCGTATTCACCTACAGTATGGTAAGGCTTTCTTTTTCAAACTATTTACTTTAGTAATTTGAATGCTGATTCTACTTTCTATATTGTTGAAGCCCTTTCGAACAATTTTCTCAGTATAAAAAGGCTTGATGGTGGTGGCCGTCGTCGTTATCGTTATCATTGAGAAAAACTGGTTTCGTGTTGCATGTAGCAATGGCATTAGCATGGTAAAATGGTAAAAACATGACATAGGAACTTATGATCTATGCTTTTTGTGACAGCTAGGTACGAGGATATCAAGTTGAAACTCCAATGGCTGAAGATTATGGCCTCAAATCCAACCATGGCAAGCATGCCCTTCCCATTCAATCCAGGAAATTCTGCAGATTTGCTTCCCCATCTTCAGGTCTACATACTCTATATTTTCCACACCCTCTCACCCTCATTTAAACCTCCAACCTTTTATTTGAAATGATACGTACACATGTAGTGATTTATGTATGCTAAAAATTATGCAGGGTCACGAGCATTCAGCTAAAGTGCCTCTCGGGTTCGCTGGGGTGTCATCAAGTGTTGTAGGAGGCTATGATTTGCTGCCTCAATCCATGGCTGACGACAATCATTCGCCGGACGACTCATCAGGGAACAACGACCTCACTGAGGACTCAATCAAACCTGCTTTTGGCACCAACTGATTGAGCACAAAAGTTACGCGTTTGTTTGATTTGACAGTCTTGTTGTCGTCTTGGTGTCATTTCATGGATTTTTAGAACATTTCATGTTTTGGATTATCCTTTATTTGCAAACTTTAATTAAACTATGTTGGGTTTTATGTGGTTTATTTATTTAGCAAATATGATCCGTACAGGATGCTTGTTGATTGTGACTTAAAACTTTTATGTGTTGATACGATTTGTGACCAAGCTGGGTCGATTTTATGGGGCCGAACAGAACTTTTCAGAAGAACTATATTGGAGGACTCTTAGATGAGTGAGGGATGTTTTTTTTGTCAATTTTCTTGGATAAGACTTGTGAAAACAATTTTGAATTGTTAAATGCGAGGTATGCATCTGATTGAAATATTTTAAAACACCGAGCTAAGTTTTGTATGAAAACTTACTCCATCTCAACCACTAGATAACTTAAGTTTCACGTGGAATGACAATATTTAACGACAGAGATAAAATGAGTTCACATGCTTCAAATGCATACACAAATTTTTCGCCTTGACCAAAGGGAAGAAAAAGGTTCAAATATAATCAGGCCAATTTCGGTCATCTGACATGGGTCCGGCGCATGCCCGTTCTCAGCTCGACAATTGCGGGTCCAGCATCACTCGGCCCACTGCTCCTTGCCCGTTCCATTATCAAGTTCGAGGCATGCACATATAGTATTAGGTTACTATAAACACATAAATTTCTTTAGACATATTAATGAGGGAAAAAGATGGGAGATAGGCAAACCTTCATTGGCGATGCTGCTTTAACACCTTTTTATGATATTGGAAGAATGATTTACCTAATAAAATAGCTATTGGACGGCAAAGATCTACATAATTTCCCCTCTTGGTCTCATTTTCTATGGTATATATTAGTGGCTTTTCTTAGTTAATTAATGGTGTGTTTGTTTCACGGGAAACGAATGATTTGGATAACATTTTCTTAAAAATAATCAATTGTATCACTTATAAAAATGAATGAATGAATTTTTTTTTTTATCATCCACGAAAATGTTTTGACATAAATTGTTGTTGATAATAAAGCGCTTTTTATTGACTAATTATTTCAAGTGATACATGTGATCATTTTGAGGAACTAAAGGAGCCTAATATGTATATATTTTTCCTTTATTCAAAAAAATTCTGCAGGTGATGGCAATTTTGGCTCGATTGGGAAAGGAATCGAAAGTGTGAGAAAATTGGAATTGGTGTCACCATAACATCGGCCGGATTTTGATTATTTTCATGATCGCAAATAGTTTCAATGGAATTCACTAAGGCAGTAAGGTAAAGGGATGGAAAGTTGGTTATGGAATTATTATTGCTCTTCCGTTTGTAATTCTCATTGTTTTAGAGATGCAAAAGTTTATGAAGTGACGACAATTTTTTTTACCCCCTTTGTCATGTATTGTTTTCGACTTGTTTCCACTGACAACATGTTCAAGGGTTGTGTAGTTTGAACTTTGTAGACTCATGGATATGATTACAACTAGCAATATAGTATTTAGGATGGTTTATATTTACTTTTGTTTTTCAGTGAATAAGATCCCGTTTGGTTACGTTTATTTTTGTTTTTATTTATAAATAGTAGAGTCATTTAACATGATTTTAGTTTATTTAAGCATTTCTTGATAAATATATATATATATATATATAGTGTTTGGTAATGCCAAATAATAAATGTTTATCTAATATCATTTCCACTCAACAATTTTTGTCATGTCGAAATGCCCATTATACTTTCCATTTATTCTATTAGTCCATGACGACTTTCATTGATAAGCTATGATAAATATCAATTAGTTAGAACCAACAAAAGTAGCACATTTATCAAACGTAAAAAAATCATAATTATTACAAGACTAACGGGAATTTAAAAAATGGTTAATAGCTCTTCTGACATGATATAAGAGGGGTCACTGTTTATAATAAAGATATGCAGCTATCAAATAGTTGATAATATCGATCACCATGCAAAAAGTATTTCAAGTTGCAACTATTTTTTTTTCATTTAAAAACATAGAAACGGTTTTCTATAAGAGTAAACCAAACGGGTGTGTTTGTTTGAGTAAAAGAATTTTGAATTAGTTTTCAAACTATCAAGTGTTTGTTTGCTGAAAATGATTAGTCATAAAGAAAACTTACATGCTTATAATAAGGTGAATGAATTCCCTAATCGGAAAGGGGGAAACCATCTCCATTGAAAATGATTACCATAGAAAGCATTTTCCTTTATCATAAAATTTTCCCCGAAATAAACATACCCAAATAACTTCACAATTCAAATGAAAGATGGTTGGAATTGAATGGTTATGAACTAGACTATCCAAAAAAGATATCCTTTTTTGAGTAATTTCAGGATAGTGAAAATCCAGAAAATAAATGAGTTACTGAAAATGCCAAATGAACGTATCCGGGCGAAAAAGGGATGTTGGTAAGTTTTGTTTCATGTTGCAAGCTCAGGTACCTAACCGGGATATTTCTATATTGGCTCAATGATGGGATTTACATAATGGGCAGATTATCTATACATAACCTAAATTAGTTACTGACATCTAAGATTTATTTCCTAAAGAGTAAATACGTGGGAAATTGTCTATATATATATATAAACTAGCATATTGCCCAATAAGATATCCTTACAAAATATCTCGTTTTCCTTTTCTGGTTGAAGAAATATCTTTTTTCTTCCCCCTTCTTTTGAGTTAATATGTAACTAGATCATGGCACGTGGTAAAGACATGCCGAAGAGAAAAGAATAATATTAGATTTGCGCATTTTAGTCATGGTAATTGTTTTATTTAAATGTCCATTAGCGTAATTATTGATTTCCACAAATGTTTGTGTGCGCAAGACGTACAGTTAAAGCAAGACCGAAGTACGGAAATAAACTCTTCGCGCGAAAAGTAGAAACCCGCAAGATTATGGTTTTCGCGCGTCACAGCCTGATACATTCATTTAGTGATAAAAGAAGAGGACGATGATTCTCACCAGCCTTCTAAATATAGAATGGCAACCTTTCTCAAATTCAAGCTTTTCATTTCCTACATTCTCAAGAACTAAATTTTAAACGATGAACGAAAAGAAGAGCCTCTTTACTTCTTTTTTTTCGACCCGACACATGCATAATTGACAAAAAAAAACATGTAATTTGCGAGTGGCTTATTGACAAAGAACATTATATATCATTAGAAGAAAAATTCATGCACATCTGTTTCTGAGGATAGGAACAACCTGTGAGGATTGTCAAATTCGACAACAAATTAAATGTAAAGCCTAATCTGCTTATTTAAATTAGTCCTGTTTATAAACTCAAGCAAGGATTTCATTCTCTAGTTCTAGCATTTTCTTAGGTTCCCTTCTCTCTCACACCCAAATACATAACACCTGAGCTCTCTGACTTTGCACTTGCTTTGAAAACTTCACCTGTCGGAGCTAATCATCAGGTGATTACTTTTGGCTTTTCATTTATTTGAATAGCACATTTTCGTACATGTTTTAGGGTTTGGATCTAAGAAAATCAGCTGTTTTTTTTTGTGCTATGTATGTGCGAAAAGTTGGTGGACATGGATGAAAACAAAAATCATTTCGAGGAAGAAGACGATCTATCGTATATTGATAAACTCGATGATCTAGAAGGAGACGAAATTTTCTCCAAGTTCACGAGGCAAAGCCCTGTTGACTTCTCTGAACTCGAACAGTACACCGATGATGAAATGTCTTCGATTCTCATGCAAGAAATGGACGATCCAGTTGTCAGGCACATCCCGCGCACGTCGCCGACTACGAGCACAAAGGAGTTACCTGCTGATTTCAAGAATCCACCGAAGAAACAATTGGAATCTGCTCTCCAAGAATCAGCCGTCCTTAATCCGAGGCGTTCAACGAGGTACATCCTATTATTTATATTTAATTTCATTTAATTTCTTACCAACACGACAATATCTGAAAAAACAAGGAATCACTTGCAACACCTAGTTGCTCTGATACATAATTAGTGCACATTATAGGCTCCTTCACTTACTTATAAGCACCGTTAGAAGTCAAAAAAAAAAATTTGTGCAAAAAAGAAATTGTACTGTTGAATAAGAAGTCATATAAAACAATTTGATGGAGTAGAAGAAAGGTGGGAGACGGAAATTATAATTTTACCTGAAAGTATCTTGTTTTAAATTGAAAGACATTTTAAGCTTTTTCAACGAAATGAACAATTGGAAAACATTATTGAATTAGATGACTAGTTTAGATTTTAATTACAATATACACATTTTGTAAGTAAAATCATGGAGTCTATGCTTATTTTTGTTCTGTCTTCTGGTGGCTTGCTATCAAGCTCACAAAGAACCTAAATCTTGCATTTCAATGCTTTTAGGAATAGAAGCTAATCAATTTTCAAATTCGTAGACTGATATCTGGGTGGTAATATGTACTTTTGCATTTCATTTTATATGTGCTGAAAAAAGTTAAGTGCTTATCATAGTTGAGGTAAAAATCCTTCGCAAACATATATAATTCAAAACAATCAAATCCACTTGCTTATTGGAATTTTTACAGCTCTCTCAATATATCTTGGATTTCATGAAACTAAACTTGACACAAACGGACTTAAACATCTTTGGCCACACGTTTTTTTAAGTAATTTCAGTTTGTCGCATCAATTCTGGCAGTTAATGAAGCAAGAGAAAATATCAAACTCATGACGCATGATTTTTCGTGTGTGTTTTGTGGTAATTTTTATAATATGGACACCTTAAATTTTTTTTATTGGAGTTGATACAGAAAAATATTTTTCCATTGTTGTTACCGTCTATTTTCCATTTCCTATAGTATTTAATTACCTTTTCTAGTAAGCATTTCACAGTAATCCTATTCATATGGCCTTCTTTGTGCTATATGCTCCATCATTTTTAACAATTCCTCTGAGAATTCGATTTCAACTAGGTAATGTTTTACAATATGCTTCCTTTTCTTTTTCCAGTTTAGAATAAAAAAAATGTGATTGGATTTTCTTGAATTCATGTTGAAGGGTGTCTCTTTCCATGAAGTTCTATAGTGTAATCCAAATCTTTGCTTCCTCCTTTTATTTTCAAAATTTGCAAATAAAGCAGTTGAAATTATTTTCATCCAATTTTTGCTCCTAGAATTAAATTGAGGCGTGCATCTGCCACCAAATCCGAGAACACGAGAAGGTTGGAGGAATTTTTGTTGGAGTATAAGGGGAAATCTTCGCAAGCTCAAGCGGGGGCACGACTAGCTGAGTTAGTAACGTTGGAGGTGATACTACTTTCTCTGAGTTTAAGAAATTTGATCCCAACCTTTAATTTCTGTACATGGTTTTATTTGAAGCCTCTATATTTGTGATGAATTGACGGGGTTTCAAGTTGTTTGTCGATAATTAAGCAGGCGGAAACTAAGTATCCGAGCAATGAAAACACCGATTTGAAGGAACTTCACAAAACTATGAAGAATCAGATTCCCCGCCAGTATGGTAAGGCTTTCTTTTCCAGATTAATTAGTACTTTTGATTCTACTTGAAGCCCTTTCGAACGGTTTTCTCGATATAAAAGACTTGATGGTGGCGGTGGTCGTCATTGTCGCCATCATTGAGAAAAACTGTTTTTGTTTTGCATGTAGCAATGACATAAACATGATGAAATGGTATATAGACATATAACTCTGGGAACTTATTATCCATGCTTTTTGTGACAGCTCGGGACAATGATATCAGGTTGGGAATCCAATGGCTGCTGAAGATGACGGCCTCATATCCAACCATGGCAAGCATGCCCTTCCTATTCAATCCAGGAAATTCTGCAGATTTGCTTCCCAATATTCAGGTCTACATATAGTCCATATTTTCCACACCCTCTCATCCTTATTTAAACCTCCAACCTTGTATTTGAAATGATATGTATGTATGTACTTATTTATGTATTGCTCAAAATGAGCAGGGTTACGAGTATTCAGCTGAAGCATTTTCAGGAGTTGCTGGGTCATCATGGAGTGCTGCAAGAGGCGATGAGGTGCTACCTCGGTGCAGGACCGACAATGATCATTTGTCGGACGACTCATCAGGGAACAAATGCCTCGCCGAGGGCTCGGGCAAACATGCTAATGTGGCACCAACCGATTAAGCGCAAAAGTTGGGTGTTCGTTTGATTTAGCGATCGTGTTGCAGTCTCGGTTTCATTTCATGGATGTTTAGAACTTTTATGCTGCGGATTGTCGTTTATCTATTTCCTTGTGGTTTAAATTAATTTGCAAACCTCAATTAAACTATTTAAGGTTTTATGTTTTTCATATATCTGGTAAGCATGATTTGTGCGGCAAACTTGTTAATTGTGAATTTAAACTTTGATGTGTTGATTTGGTTTGTGACCAAACTCAATTGATTTCATGGCGGCCAATCGAGACCTTTTCACAAGGTCTATAATGGAGGCTCTTACAAGAATGAGGTGTGTTTCTAGGCTTCGTTTAGGAAAGGCTTTCCCAAGGGTCTTTGGGCATCCAAAGCCCCTTGGGCCAAAATTTGGGTCTTTGGGAAGATTTTTGGAAACCACATCAAGGAAAAGTAAACCTTTGGAAGGTTGAAAGCGCAAGGCAGGTCTTAGGATGCTTGGGCTTACAACTTTCTTGGCATGCAAGTCCTAGGGTTAGTATTTTTTTTTTCTTCCAAAACTATCCTCACCAATTTTTTGGTTTTTCAGTTTTGCCCTCATTATGACTATTCATCATCGTCTTTGCTGAGGTTGACCAGCCAGGCCAAATTTGGCTACGAGTCGGCGACTCGTGGTTGGGTGACGGGCCGAAGAGGGACTAGTGCTAGTCGTCGCCACCTTGCCACATAGAATGATTGGTGATAACTATATCGGCACATGAGCCATTTCCGACCAAAGTTGACCAAATGAACTACATTGGAAAATCGTAAAAGGTTTAAGACTAAATTGGTAAAATTGAAAGTTTAAAACTAAATTGGCCGCCATAGAATAGACATATGACTTTTCGACAATTTTCCCCACATATAATATTATAATACTATAGATCGATATAAATTTCTTTACACATTTTGAATAATTTACCTAATATGATAGCCATCGAACTGCGAAGATCTACATTATTTTCCCTCTTGATCTCATTTCTTTCATATATACATATTTGCGGCTTTTATCAGATAGGGAATATGTATCTCTTTCTTGAGGAAATTTGGCATGTGATGGCTATTTTGGCTCAACCGATAAAGGGATCGAAAATAAGAGAATATTGGAATTGGTATCACCATAATGTGGGGCGGATTTTGATTATTTCCGTGATCACAAATATTTTCCGCCAAATTCATTTGGGCGAAAAGTTTAAAAGGGATGGAATGTTGGCTATGGAATTATTATTGATTTCTGTTTGTAATTCTCTTTGTTTTGGAGATACAAAAGTTTAGGAAGTGAGGAACCTTTTTAACCCTTTTTCATGTATTATTTTCCACTTGTTTCCACAGATAATAGTTTAATGGGGTTGTGTAGTTTGAACTTCCTTCTTCTAATTTATATTTGTTTGGTTATACGTTGCTCTGTTCTCTTGAAAACCATTTTAAAGTATACTTAAGGATATGACTGCAACTAGCAACATATTAATTACGGTGATTTTTGTTAACATTTTTTTCATTAATTAAGGTCCTGTTTAAATACTTTAATTTTGTTTAAATAGTAAAATCGTGGGAAATTTTCAAATAATGACCTTAAATGTCCTAATTTTTACAAATAAGGGATTGAAATTGACTTTGTTTCAAATGAGTAGGGGTGAGCACCGTGGACCGCCTAAACCAGGAATCAGACCGAATCAGCCGTTTTAGTTGGGTCTCTGAGAGTACCAATCTGGTTCCTAGTTCCTAAAAGTGGAACCAGTGGCCGGGTGGTCCGATTCCTGATTCTGAGAGGATTGGACCGGATCGGACCGATCCATATACGTGTGTGTATATATATATATATATATGCTCCCCACTCTCGTCCCATATCTCTCTCCTCCTGTGTCCTATCCCATCTCTCTCTCTCTCTCAAAATCCGACGAAGGAGATGGTAAACTCTTCCCTCGACCCATCTCTCTCTCTCAAAAGTGTCTGACTCTAGAGATGGAACTGTTCAAGTTCATCAGGTAGTGGCTCCACCAGATGAGAGTCAACCAGCTTGGCAAGAATAATAGGAGACACTCTGGGTTTTATAGCATAAGCATCCCCACGCCGATCGCCTACTAAAAAGGAAGACTCGCGCATGTGTTCATCATCATTCATCTACTTCCTCATCTCTCGATGTATTCTTATGCAGCCAAGAAAGAGAAATGCTAGGCGTGCCGAGATCATTAAGAGAAAGCTGTATGTATTTGCTAAAGTGATCTGCAAAAATAGACACACCGCTTCAGTGATCATTAAGGTTTCCTCGTTAGGGTTTTTCGATGTTCTTCTTCGAATTCCTAGAGAAAAATGAGAAGGAGAAAGTGCTTAGAACACAAGCACACCTGATAAGCAGCTTAATGAATGGTCCTCGGAAAGAGACAATATGACAACAGCCGGTCTTCCCTCGTCCCATCTCTCTCTCTCTCTCTGAAAATCCTTGTTTACCGATTCACAGGAACCGGTCCAATTCGATCCACGGTTCTGAAAATATGGGAATTGGGTCCACTGATCTAAATCCTGGTACTATATGGGAACCGAATTAACCCGGACCGTGCACACCCCTACAAATAAGGACTTGAAATACCTTCATTTTCTCAAATAAGAGCCTAACTTCAAAAGCATTTTCTTCCTTTTACTTTTTTTGATCGTTTTGGTTTTGTCCCCTTTCCCTCCATAAAAAATCCATTAAATCTATCAAATAAAATTTTCATTGATGTATTGTTTCATCAAGATCTAATCCGATGTCATTTTCTTGTTCTTGTAACCCATGCCATACTCCCAAGAAAAGCTCGAACAACTCTCCCACTCCAGTCATTGCTTTTCTTTCTATTACTTCAAAAGTAGCTACTTTAGCTTTAGCCACTTGGGCCCCTCTCCCCATATATGTATAAATAAATAAAATTAAAAAATATATATAAAAAAACATAAAATAAAATAAAAAAGTAAAGGTAAGGGAGGCAAGCCCTTGCCACCGTCGCCCTCGTTGCTAAAAAGGGCCGGTGGGGGTGGTTGAGGGCTGGCGACCTTCGTCAATTGCAAGCGAGGGTCACGGCCCTCCACCCAGAGTTAAGAGGGTCACCAGGCCTTGCCCAGATTTGGGTGAAGGGCTGTGACACTCGCCTACGATCGGTGAGGGTCATCAGCCCTCACCAAGGCCTCGGTGACCTCTGTGGGCCCTGGCTAAGCCCCCACCAGTCCTTTCCAGTGATGGGGGCAGCGGTAGTAAGGGCCTTCTGCCCTTGCCCTTGCTTTTTATTTTTTATTTTATTTAATCAAAAAGTAAAATGACGAAAATGCCTTTGAGGTTAGGCCTTTATTTAAAACAAAGTATACTTCATGCCCTTATTTGAGAAAATGAAGACATTTTAGATCCATATTTGAAACAAGATCCACTTCAGATCCTTATTTAAAAAAATGAGGGCACTTCAAACCTTTATTTGAAATTTTCCCTTTTTTTCCCTTCAATTTGTCGGCGAGGGCTGCAACCCCCACTCGTGGCCGGTAGGGGTGTGTATGGTCCGGGTCGGTCCGGTCCCCATTTGGAACTAGGGACCGAATCAATAGTCTCAGTCCCCAAATTTTCAAGATCGGGGATTGGACTAGACCAGGACTAGTGGTCTAGTCCGATCTGGTTCTAGTGGGACCGGTAAATAAATACCGTGTCCTTATATGCATTTCAATTTTTTATACATGCAATGCATTCAATGGCGGTCATGTAATTCACTTACTATGCTAATAAAAGGAATTAATGACTTCTATTGCAATATTGTGTCCTTCTTTGCATTTCAATTTTTTTTTACCATCAACATGTGAAATAAGAGTCCAATTTATAGTTATATAGGGGCTTTTCTTTCATATCCATTTTTGTAATTAGTTTTGTGATCAGTGGATAATGAATATAGACATCACTAACATCTATTTGTGATTAAATTTGCACGCGAGTAAATGATGTTTATGTTTATAACTAGTTAATTAAAGACTATCTTCTCCAAGGAAGAGTGGGTTCGGCCCAAATGTTTTGTTAATTTTTCAAGAATTGCAAATTGTCTAGAAGAGGGCACTGCCGGTCATATGCTGCATGTGGATTTTTAATTTCCTTAAAGAGGTATGAAAATAGCATTATGCATATTACGCGTGAAGGAAAAAAAGAAGAAGAAAAATGCATTTTTCCAAAGGTAAGAACGAGACACGGATAACTTTTGGGAAGAGCAAAGCTCAATAAGACACTAGACATATACTCTCCATTGGTCCCAGGAAAGAATCATTGTAAAAAACTCTTTTGAATTAAAAAAAATAAAATAAATAACTAATGGTCGAAATAACAAAACTAGTATATATATATATTACATATTATATATATAGACCGGTCCGGTCCGATCCCATCCCCCCTAGAACTGGGGACCAAATCGCTTAACCACCGATTCCATTTATAGGGATTGGGGATCGGATCGGTACCCTTAAGGACTGGACCAAACTGGCTGGTCTGGTTCAGTCCGGTCCACTTTGCTCACCCCTAGTGGCCAGCGAAGGCTTGCTAGCCCTTGCAGACCAAAATTAAAGAAAGAAAGAAAGTAATAAAATATAAAAAAAAATAAAAGAAGAATAAAAAATAATTAAAATATGTCTACGTCAATGTCAGTTGTATCACATAGAATAACTGGCATCCACGTCATCGATTTCCAGCCAAAATTAATTGAATGGACTCAATTGGTAAAATGTGAAAAGGTTTAGGACTAATTTAGCTTAATTAAAAAGCTTAGAACTAAATTGATACCAATACAACATGTTTATGACTTTTTTGGTACTTTCCTCTGCGTTTTCTCGACATCATTAAGGTAGATGGTAGACCACATATATAAAAGGAGTAGAATTCTCATAGATGGAATTAAATCTTAGATAACGATTGAAATTCAAATTTTAGTTGATTTTCTTTTCTTCAATAAAACTAGTCAATTCCTAAAACTTGTATTGACTTCGTTTCTCTAAGTTCCTGTCCCTAATTGAAACAAATTACGCATATCTTGTCTAAAGAAGCTTTTTCGTTAGGTTTGAAGCCAATGACTCAGATAAAATCGTACTTTTCCCTCTTTCACCAGTAAATTGTTTTATATGACATCTCACTCAAGTAAAAAAAAAATTTCTTTACACAGATTTTTTTTTTTTACTTCTTTGGTGATTATAAATAAGTATAGGAGCCTATAATGTGAACTTAGCATGCATTAGAGGAAAGTAGTGTTGCAAGTAATTCCTTATATTTTTTTTTCTTGTTGGTATGCCTCTATGAACGCATTGAATCAAGGACTGCTAGTTCTTCGCGAGAGGTTTTCGATAGTTTCTTCCAGGCTTCCTGAAAGAATATGATAGACCGTCTTCTTTCATTGACATGATTTTTGTTTTTGTCCATTTTCACCAAGCTATTCATACACACATAGCACAAAAACCAATGTCCAATTTTCTTAGATCCAAACCCTAAAAGCATGTACAAAATTGTATTATATGAAGAAATGAGATTCCAAAAGTCATTACCTGATTATTAGCTCTGACAAGTGGAGTTTTCAAAACAAGTGCAAAGTTAGAGAAATCAAATATCAAACATTTGGGTGAGAGAGAAGAGAGACCCTAAAGAAAGGGAAAGTCAAGGAATTCCTTGTTTGACCTTATAAACGGGACTAATTTGAATGAACAGATTTGGCTTTGCATTATATTTGGTATGAAGTTTGATAAATGTGACAGGTCGTTGCTCCTCCAAAGACGTTCACGAATTTTTCTTCTGATGATACATAATATGATTATGAGTAAATCCACTCTCAATCATGCATGCGTAGGTACAAAACGTTTTCTTTTCATTCATCATTGAAAGAATTAATTTCTCGAGAATGTACCAAGTGAAAATCTTGAATTTTTTTTTTTGGTCAACCAAAAAAAAATCTTGAATTTGAAAAGGATAAATTTACATTCTATGAATGCCTTCAATAAAATTTCCGAACTATACTTAGGCTATGGTTGGGAACCACTTTCCCAAGTAGCTTTGAGTGTCCAAAGCTACTTAGGAAAAATATTGGGTGTTTGGGAAAAAAATTTCCCCACCTTAGCCAAATGCCAAAGGATCCAAATGTTGAATGCCCAAGGCAGGTTGGAGGCTGCCTTGGGCATTTGAGCATTTTCGGAATGCTCAAAGAAGGATAAGTCAATTTTTTGTCTTCCCAAAATATCCTCACTTTTTTTTGCTTTTTCGATTATGCCCTTGCTTTCATTGTTCATTGTCTTCTCTGTAGGTACTACTGCGCGACCCAGGCTGACGGGCCAGCGAGCCGCCGCCAGCGCCGCCGGCCGTCACTGGACCTCAGGCGAGCTGGCCTGAGGCCGCGCGACCTCAAGCTTGGCCTGGGTCGCGCGACCCCAGGCCGACGCCGCCTGCCTCTCCTAAGGTCGCGCGACCCCAGGCAGCATCGGCCTGGGGTTGCGCAACCCAAGCTGACGACCACCTAGGTTGCGCGACCCAGGTCGACGACCGCCTAAGGTCGCGCGACCTAGGCCTCGCCTAAGGTCGTGCGGCCTCAGGCGAGGCTGGTAGCGGCTCGCTAGAGGCTCATCGGCGAGCCACTCCGGTGGTAATTTTTTAATTAAAAAAAAAATTTCAAAAGGGCTTTGCACAGTGTAATTTTTCTAAACACCATTTAACCAAAGTTGTATTCAAAGTGTGATTTTACCAAACACTATTTGCATTTCGAAAAGCCCTTTTAACCCAAAAATATTTGCATTTTCCCAAAAGACTTTCTCCAAAATGCTTCCCAAACGCATCCTTAGAGAGCTAGTGACCATCATTGTCCTTTTCTTTTATCACCAAATGAATGTACGGGGCCATCTGGTGGGAAAAATATTATGTCTCCCATTTCAATTTTTACGCAAATAATTTGTTTCTGTACTTCGGTCTTGCTTTAGCAGTACATGGTGCTCATCGACATTTGACGAAATCAATAATTACACTAATGGGCATTTAAATCATATTATTCTTTTCTCTTCGAGATGCATATTAAACAAAAAAGAAGAAAAAGATATTTCTTCAACCAGAAAAGGAAAACAAGATATTTTCCACGATATTTTATTGGCAAATAATTAAGTAAGAAAACCAATTTGCTAGTTTAGTTTATATATAGACAATTTCCCTCCCTATTTACTTTTTAGGTAAAATATCTTAGATGTGCGAATCTCATGAAGTAACTTATTTAGTTTATATATAGACAATCTGCCTGTCCATTAGGTAAACCCCATTTTTGTTTTGGTCAAGTAAACCCCATTATTAAGCCAATATAAAAATATTCCTGTTAGGTACTTAAATACCTGAGCTTGCAACATGAAAGAAATCTTACCAACATACCATTTTCGTCTGGATATGTTCAACTAGCATTTTCAGAAACTCATTTATTTTCTTGTTTGGTTTTATTTATTTTCTGGGTTTTCACCATCCTGAAAATACATAAAAAAAAATGTCCTTTTTTTGTATAGAATAGTTCATAGCCATTTAATGCCAATCGTCTCTCATTCAAAATTTTGTGAAACAGCTTAGACGCGGTTTGGTTATGTTTACAAAAATCGCATTTCTGTTTTTTAAAGCAAAAGAATAGTTTTGACATGAAAACACCACTTGCATGGTTTTCGATAATATCGATTATATAAAAATATCAACGTAGTCTATTATTTTGAAAGAAAAAATATTATTTTTGATAATGGAAAAGTGATTCTGGTTATCTCTATCTCTATTTTGGATTAATAGCGCAAGACGATTTGTTGATATCTTCTTCTTTGCCACAAAATATTGATGATAGATGTTACCGCCTTAAAAAAATTTGTGAGGGATGAAATTATTAATTCAATGACAGCCGCAAACGTTTATCATAAATAGTGACCCCCTCATATCATGTCTTAAAAGCTATAGCAATTTTGAAATTTTTGTTCGTCTTCTAATAATTAAGATTTTCTTATGTTGGTAAACAATGATGATTTTGTATTGAGTTGAAAGTGGTTCTTTTAATGTTATATAGAAACAAATGTGCTACTTTCGTTAGTTCTAACGAATTAATATTAATTTTACCTATATTTATTCTTAAGTACTAATATCAATGAAAAGTATAATTGGCATTTAAACATGACAAACATAATTTAGTGAAAATGATATTAGATAAACATTTATTGTTCGGGATAACCAAATGTACCATGTTTTCTTTTATCATGAAACGTTTAAATAAATTAAAAATAAGTTAAATGATTTTAGGGAAATTTGTAAATAAGGACCTGAACTGCCCTAATTTTCTCAAGGGCTTGAAGTGAGTTTTGTTTCAAATAAGGATCTGACATACTTTCATTTTCTCAAGCAAGGACCTGAAATGGACATTGTTTCAAATAAGGGGGCCTAATCTCAAGGGCATTTTCGTTATTTTACTTTGTTGATTAAATAAAAAAATATTTATAAATTAAAAAAAAAGCAAGGGGACCTTGCCATCGCCGGAAAAGGCCGACGAGGGTCGCTAGGGCCTCAACGAGGGCCGACAACCCCCCTCTACCCAAATTTGGTAGAGGGTCGCTAGTCCTTGCTCAGCGGTGGTGGCCCTTAGCAAGGGTCGCCCCAGCTCTTGGTGGAGGGCTGCGACCCTCGCCAAGCCCTACCGGCCCTTTTCGGCGATGGAGGCGGTGGCAGATAGGGCCTGCTGCCCTTGCCCTTACTGTTTTTTGTTGTTGTTGTTGTTGTGTTTAGAATGCTTTTTATTTTATTTAATAAAAAAATTAAAAGGATGAAAATGCCTTGAAGTTAGGCTCTTATTTGAAACAAAATCAACTTCAAGCCCTTATTTGAGAAAATGATTGCACTTTAGGTTCTTATTTGAAAATTTCCAAGAAAAATAATAACTAAAAATTTATTTTTTAAAAAAAGTAAAAATTGTCTACGTTAGCGTTGGCCGTGCCACATAGGAAGCCTGACATTCATGCCAGCGATTTCCTACCAAAATTAGCTGGATTGACTTAATTGGCATAATGTGAAAATATTTAGGGTCAAATTGGCCCAATTGTCAAATTTAGAAACGAATTGATACAAATGTAATAGATTCAGGACTTTTTTTGTATTTTGCCCAGAGACCACAAGACCTTATCATTGATTAATTCTTTTAGCTTCATCCATATACTATATGATCAACATTTAAGGACGGTTCAACTTTAATCGGTTTAGAGAAACCAAACTCCATATTATTTGCGTATGAAGGCCAAGCGAACTCCAAGTAATTTGTTTTGAATTATAGAACATTTTAAGTTTTTCGAACGAAAGCAAAAATCATAAAACATTATTGGTTTAGATGACTAGTTTAGATTTTAATTACAATACTAAAATATTTTATATATAATCATGGAGTCTATGCTTGTCGCAATTTATTAATTGTTTCTGTTCTGCCTTCTAGTGTCTTGCTATCAAGTTCACAAAAGAGGGTTTAAATCTTGCAATACTATGCTTTTCGGAATTTAAGCATTTCAATTTTCCAATTCATAGACTACGATCTGCGTGGTTTTATGTACTTTTGGATTTTATTTTATGAGAGCTGAAAAATATTAAGTGCTTCTTAAATTTTTTAAGTAAAAATCCACTCTAAACAGATATAAATAAAATTAATCAAAATCCACTTTCTTATTGGCATTTTTTACAGCTCTCTGAACATATCTTGGATTTCATGAACCTATGCATAAGCAAACTTGTTTATCTCGAAATGAGAAACACCAGTTCGTGACTCGATGACCGATCATTTAAGAAAATTTTACATATTTTTTCTAGATAAATGTACTAGAAATCTTAAACTTGTCACAAAAGTGCAATTAAATCCTAAAACTTTTAAAAATTACAATCAAGGCCTAAAACTTATCAAATTGATGTGATTTGATTAATAAAAAATACTAATACGACTTTTCTATAATTTCTTAAAACACGTGGTACTAGAAATCTTAAAACACATTGTCGTCCACCGAATTTATCCGCCGGAGGCCAGCAAAAAGACTGCAAAACCGCATGCTAGTCGATGTTCTCGTCATCCTTGCCGTCATCGTCCATGCCGCCACTGTCGTCCTTGTCCTCATCTTCATCTCCATTCTCTTCCTCCTTACTCTATACTCCATCTTCCTCCTTCTGCTCGGCATCTTCATCCTCCTTGTCTTCCTTCAACACAATCACTTCGTTATCCCCTCGAATCTCAATGATCAGTCGTGTCCACGATCTCTCCTGCGCATCATCGTCCTTGTCACCGTCATCTTTCTGAGGAGAGGGAAATTGAAAGTATCAGTGGACCGAACATCTCAAAAGAAGAAATCATCAAAGTCCCCAAATATCATCTGACAATAATTTCCGGTTGGAACACCGAATTGCAAGAATCAACATAAAAGGGTTTTCCTCACACTTAATCACTCGAGTATAGATGCAGCATTCACAAATTTGCATATCTGCATTCCCTTAAAATTGGAACAGAGCAACTTTTAAGCTTTGATCTTCGTCACTTTCCCAAGACATAGACTAGTTTTTTCTTTTTTTTAGACTAGTTAAGAAAATAAGGAAGTCTGGTTTTGGGACGAAATGTCAATTTTGGCAAGAATCTTGTCGAAAATGGCCATTTCGTAGCTTGCTGTGTTAGCCCTCAACCAAGGTGGTGGCTAGGGATGATGCTTGCCTGATTGTTGGCTGGTAAGATTGTGTTTGTGGCAATTGTTTGTGGCGATGGTGGCTTAAAAGGGACGACGGCCCTCATTGGCACACCAATAAGGGTCATCTGCCCTCTCCGACTAAGCTTGACGGTCTTTCATTCCTTTTAGAAAATAAATTCTTAGTTGTTCATTTTTTAGAAAATTACCAAAAAGTCTTAAACCTACTGCAATTGTGTCAGTTCAATCCTAAACCTTTTATTTTTTTATTTCTTTGCCAATTCAGTCCTAAACCTTTTGAAATTGTTCCAGTTCAGTCTATCCGGCGAATTTTGGTTGGCCGGCGCTAACGTGGACACCGGCCAATGACAAAATATTTTAATATTTTTTTTTCTAATTTTAATTTTTTTCCTTTTAAATTTTTTCCTTTTCTTTTTCTCTTTTCTTTTTTTCCATCCCCTCCCCTTTTCTTCCTCTGGCCAATCGCCATAGCTTGGTGACCGACCTTAGGCGATGGCCAATGAGGAAGACCTTGCCGAGCTCGAGCAAAGCTCGCCCCCGCCGAATCTAGCGAGGCGAGGCTTGACCTCACCATATTTGGGTGAGGTCAAGCTCGCCTAGCCGCAACGAGGCCGTCCTTGTCTGGACCTTGTCCACTCCATCTTCTTCGTCTAGCCAAGAGCTAGCTTCTTCCTCCACCAAGTTGTTTATGAAGTGTGTGGATTCGCAAATCTCCAAGCGGGTGAGATGAGAATGGCCTCACCCCTCCAAATTTGGCGAGGCAAGGCCTTGCCGGCGCTAGTCGCCGAGCTCCAGTGACAGGCTAGAGGAAGAAGAAGGGAAGGGGAGGGGAGGGGGAGGGGAGGGAAAAATTATATAAAATATTAAAATATTCTATCACTGGCCCACCAAAATTCGTTAGATGGATTGAATTGGAACAATTGCAAAAGGTTTAGGACTGAACTGGCACAATTGCAATAGATTTATGATTTTTTTGATAATTTTCCCTTCATTTTTTTAATACTTATTTTCTTTTCTTATTATTATTATTTTTTTGAAAAGTCACACAAATGGTCTCTAAACTTTTGTCTAATGTCCAATGTGGTCCCTAATCTTTTAAACATTTTCATATAATTTAGGGACTATATTGAACATTTATCGAAAAAATTGTAAAAAAATTCATAAATCTATTACACTTTTGTCAATTCAATCCTAAACCTTTTAAATTTACCAATTGAGTCCTAAACCTTTTGTATTTGTGCAAATTTAGTCATTTTGGCCGGCTGGTGCTAACTTAGACAATTTTTAATAATATTTTTCAATTTTTTATTTTTTATTTTCTGTTTCTTTTTTTTATTTTCCCCCTTGTGGCCGGCGAGGGTCGGCAAAACTCGTTGGCCATTGGGCTAGGGCCACGAAGTCCTCACCCACGGCTGCACCTAGTGAACTAGACCATCGCTAGGCACCGCCGCGGGTGAGGTAAGGCTGCCCTCACCTAGATTTGGGCGAGGGCACCTCCCTCGCGACCACAGTGGCCTCGCCCGCAATCGCCGGCGACCCTCATCGATCACAAGGGAGAAAGAAAAAAAAATATTTAAAATATTTAAAATATTAAAATAGTATTAAAAATTGTCCAAGTTAGCGCTGACTGACCAAAAAGACTGAATTAGCACAAATGCAAAATGTTTATGACTCAATTGGCAAACTTAAAAGGTTTAGAACTGAATTGGTAAAAGTGTAATAGGTTTATGTTTTTTTGACAATTTTTCCACATTTACCAATAGTGTATGGACTGCATTGAACAAATTAAAAATGTAGGGACGATATTGCACATTTGGCCAAAGTTCAAGGAACACATTGTACAAATTAAAGTTTAGGGATGACCTTGCACATTATACCAAAGTTCAAGGACCTTTGTGCTATTATTTCCTTTTCTGATGCGGCACCACATATTTAAAAAAAGCAATAAAAAAAGTCACGTTAGCATTTTATGTTAGTCAAATTGAAGGGAATTAACGGAGGAAATTGATTGCACCAACTTGACAAGTTTTAAGATTTGAGCACACTGTTTTAATGTTTTAGGATTTAATTGCACTTTTGCGACAAGTTCTAGAACTTCTAGTGCACTTAGAAAGTTCAACCTAAAGATTTACATTAGTAGGTGAATGGAGACGAGATGATCATTGAATCCTAGGCAAGCAAGGTGGAGTACTTTTACACCCATTTTCACATGCATACTGGAATAAGAATGGTTGTGGAACTAGCGAGTGGAGAGCCTCAAATATGAAATAAATCCAAAGCGAAAATTGGCTCCAATACTATGTCAGAAGATCCGACCCAAGAGTTTAAACTAATAGATGAACGAAGATCACATAAATATAAGGTCTGTTGAAGCGGTAATAGATATTTTAACATGAGAAAACATGGATAGAAATCTAGCAGTTAAGGAAGTAAGAGAAAATATCAACTCACGACGCGCGATTCCCGGGTTATTTGTGGTAACTCATGATATGGACAGCTTAAATCCTTTTCATTGGACTTGACCAGAGAATTCTTTTTCCATTGTAGTTCATGTCTATTTTCCATTTTCTATTGTATTTAATTACCCTTCCTAGTAAGCACTTCATAGTAATCCTACTTATAGGGCCGTTTTCTTCCATTTGCTCCATCAGCTTTTAACAATTCCTCTAGGAATTCACATTCAGCTGGGTATGTTTCAGAACATGCTTCCTTTTCTATTCCTGTTTGCAATAAAAAAAATTGTGATTGGTTGTTGTTGAATTCATGTTGAAGTGTTTCTCTTTCCATGAAGTCCAATAGTTATTTGAAATCTCTGTCTCCCCCTTTTCGCTCCAAGAATTATGTTGAACCGTTCATCTGCCAAAAACTCGAGGAACCAAACAAAGCTGGAGGTAGACATGATGGAGCAAAAGGTGAAAGACTTGCAAGCTCAAGCGAGTACACTAGCTGCTGAGTTAGCAACGTTGGAGGTGATACTCCCTTCTCTGAGTTCAATGAATTTGATAGCAAGCTTTAGTTTCTGTACATGGTTTGGTTATCAATTTGGAGTCTCTATATTTGTGATGAACTAACGGGTGTTTCAAGTTGTTCGTTGATATTTAAGCAGATGGAAACCAAGGATCTGATCAATGAAAATGCCGAGTTGAAGGAACTTCTAAAGGCTATCGTGAATCATATGCTCCTGCAGGATGGTAAGGCTTTTTTTTTTCGGCTTATTTACATTAGTACTTAATTTTGAATGCCAATTCTACTTTCCGCACTGTTGAAGCCCTTTCGAATAATTTTCTCGGTATAAAAGGCTTGATGGTGGCGGACGTGGTCGTCGTCATCATCATAGAAAAAGCTGGTTTCGTTTTTCATGTAGCAATTACATGGACATGGTAAAATCGTGAGAACTGACAAATTCTCCAGGAACTTATGATATATGCTTCTTGTGACAGCGATAAACGAGTCCATCAAGTTGGAAATCCAGTGGCTGAAGAAGATGGCCTCAAATCCAGCCGTGGCAATCATGCCCTTCCCATTCAATCCAGGGAATGCTGCAGATCTGCTTCCCAATCTCCAGGTCTATACTCCACATTTTCCACAGCTCTCTCATTCCCATTTAAATTTCCAGCCTTGTATTTGTTATGATCTGTGTGTATGTTTTTATTTATGTGTTGCTCAAAATGAGCAGGGCCACGAGCATTCAGCTGAAGCGCCTCTCGGGCTTGCTGGGGCTTCATCCAATGCTACAGGAGGGGATGATGTACTGCCTCGGTGCACAGGCAACGACGGCCATTCGCTGGATGACCCATTAGGGAACAACGGCCTCGTCCAGGGCTCAGGCAAACCTGCTGATCCGGCACCAACTGATTGAGCACAAAAGCTGTGTTCATTTGGTTTGGCAGTCGTGTTGTTGTCTTGATTTCATTTCATGAATTTTCAGAACTTTTTATTTTCTGGATTATTGTCTATGCATTTCCTTGGAGCTTGGATTAACAGCTAACCTTACTCAAACAATGTTGGACTTTATGTGGTTCATTTTTACCTGATAAGTATGATCCATGCAAGAGGCTTGTTGATTGTGACTTGAAACTTTTATGTATCGATTCGATTTGTGGCCAAATTCGATCGATTTCACGGCAGCCAATTCTATACGGTCTAGATGCCGAGCTGTGCATCCATGATTGAAATATGGCGAGACATCAAGCACGCCTTGTATGAACGCGATTATGTGAGCAATCTCTATTTTCATCATTAGATCATGTGGATCTCACGTGAAGCTCATATAACATTTAACGATAGAGACGAAGTAAGCTCACACGCTTCAAATACATATAAAAAAAATTCTCGTAAAAGTACCGCGCTGGATGAGGGATCGCGTGTGCCGATGAGCACGTTTTCGGCCTGACAAAAATTCGATGGGAAAAAAAATATTTAAAAAAATAAAGAAAAAAATGGGGCCAATTTGGGTCATTTGCAATGGGCCCGGGGCAAGCCCGTTCTAAGCCCGAAAATGGCGTGCTCCAGCCCGGCCCGGTGCTCCTTGCTCGCTCCATTACTCTCGTCTTGGACAATGGACTACTCTCTCTCTCTCTCTCTCTCTCTCAGCTGCGAAAGGAATTGCCTTTCTGCTGATTCCGTCGTCTCCCTGTGACATATCGAATTGGGTCGAAGGCAATGTTGAGAACGAGGTTGCTGTGGTTCGGATTAGGGCTCACAGTGGCAGGTGCTGCGATTTCCCAATTGGTGTGGAGGGACCTCTGGGTCGATCGCTATGCCCTTTCTGCTGAGGTACGTGTAATTTCCATGGCTCGATCGAAGTTTTCCGCTGCGCCTTTGAACCGTGAACATGGATGTGTGCTTTCCTTGTTTGGGTCGACGCAGATGAAGGAGAAGTTCGATGCGCTGGAAGCGAGAATTTCGAATCTCGAGTCGGTCCCTTCCTCAGAGTCCAAACCTGCCCAGGTACTTCCCATTCATCTGCTATTTCGTTTGTGGTTTTACAGGTTCGTTTCGATGTGACATTGTTGGGATGTAAAACCGCAAAGCATTGGAGTGGTCGTCGTTCAGTTGGCTTTTGTCTGTGATATGTAGCCTCTCCTGTTCGTTAGGAGTTTAACATATTCTTCTGGGTTGATATCTACTGGTTGCCCAAATTGCAGTTGCTAGATTTCTTTCTTCAGTCCTGGCATTTAGTATGACATTGTAGACCTCTGGTTGCTTCGTAATTTACCTCCGAAACTGAATTGAGATATGACTCCCTGGAATATCACAATCTGATCTGGGCATTGGAAATGGTGTGGAATTCTATTTGGCTTTGTGGAATTGATAACATCTGGTGGTTGCTGCTTCATTTGATGCCCGACGATAGCAATTAGAGATTTTTCTGAGTATGTTTTTGGTATCCTTTGTGGACCGTCACGTTTCTGTACTGTGCTGAACTGCCCGGCTTGCTGTGCGTTGGATTTTGTATGCAGTTGTTGTCGTTGCAATGTTAAGCTCGGTGTCAGTTTGGTGGTCACAAGGCAAAAACTTTAGGATTTTAGATTGCCAGTACTGACATCTGCGACATGTTTCGACTCTTTTAAGCTCGTTGTCAGTTTGGTGGTCACAAGGCAAAAACTTTAGGATTTTAGATTTTTCAGTACTGACATCTGCGACGGGTTTCGACTCTTTCGTACATGTATCAAGTTTTGATTAAGGCATGACAAGATCAATAATGGAGTTTTCGGGAAATACCTACTGTCAAAACAATACAATGCGCTGTTCGGGATGACTTTCTCATGGCAAACTATCTTCCTAATTGCAGGTCGAAGGCTGAATTTTTCACATTGCAGCTATCGGATGGCTTAATGACTCGGCAAAGCTTCGCTATTTTGCTTTCGAGTCTGATTTCGTTTTTTCTTTTCTTTTTTTAATGCTAGAGTAATGTAATCGTACTGATGACCGCCTCTTAAGCACATTAATTGAGTAAAAGAGGGATGGCTCCTTTGGCTCGTGTCTTGTGGTTGATATCTTCTAGTACTGTGTTATCAACCTTTCGGTTCTCTCTTGAATGGTGTAGCTGAGAACAAACTTGACATTCATCTTTTTGCTATGCGCTGTGTATAGCAACTGAACATGCCTTTACTGTTTTACTCATTCGCAAATCATGGGACGGAGGGACTTGTGTTCTATACACGGATGGGAGTAGACAATGGCTATGCTTACTTTTAAACTGTCTGCAGACACATCAAAACTGACTCACTGTATGATCCCGGGTTTAGAATCTCTAGTCGTAAGAGATGGCAAACTCAGTGGCCTACCAACAGGCGCGATGCATCTCTTTCCATGAACAATGATGATGACAGATTGTTCACTTGTTGCCGGCCCTCAAAATTCGAATGCAACGAGGCGACGAGCGATATGGAATTGGAACCACCTTAGCTTTACAGCATGAGGGTGTCACTGAAAAGTAGAATGCACAAAAGAATGTAAAACCAGCTCAAAATCTTGCAGGCACTTTCTTGGCGAGTAAGGGCCGTGTTTGGACGGGGTTCAGCATCCATTTATTCCTTTGGTTTCTCGATTGATTGATATTATTTTGAGCGAAATTCAACGTAATTTCTTGAAAATTGTGACTCGTCATGATTCGGGTTTTCTCTTTAATCTAGATAAAATTCAAGAATTCAGATTTTTCGGTAGGCGACTTCTAAACACTAATACATTTTCGGAGTCATATTTTACAGGCTTTTACCACATCTTAGTTACTAATAAGAGGACAAAAAATTTGTCTGGATGGTAAAAATCTTCAACCTTTGACCAATAAAACGAGAAGGGAACCAAGAATGCAGAAGAGAAGATCAGATTGAGCCGAACCTCCTCGACTCTGGCCGGGTCGACGGTTGTTCCTTTCGTCTCTCCGTTCGAGTGGGTAGCCGAGTGAGACTGGGAGAGTGAGCGACTGAACAGTGGACAGACAAACATGTTTTCTTCTGTTTTGCGTCCCCATCATCCTCGGTCTCTGATAGAATCGAACTCCAGCACCCACAACCAGAAAGCTGCCTCCGTAGCTGATAAAATCAAGTTCAAGACCATCCCTTCTTTCTTGATTCGTGGGGCGAACGCCCATCATCCTCAGATGCCGAAGCAGCGAGGCGAGTACTTTGTTTCTTTACCGAAGCAGATATCGAACCTTTGCGTCAAATGCTCTCTCAATGAGGGAGCTGCAGGTGAGAATCTCTCGGATGGAGATCAGCAGTTGCCGGTAATTATGTCTTTCTGCAGTACAATACTGAGGATTTTGTATAGACCCTTTTGCTGTTTTCTCTTTTGTTTCTGCATAGTGAACCTGAATTATCGACAATTTCAATTGGGGAAAATTGCAGAACCAGCAGAGCACAGGGTTTTGGAGCAAATGGAAGGTGAGCGTCTCTTTCTCTAAGTACTCTATTCATTGATCACGTCTGTTTTCAATGTCAAGTTGATTGGGCACTTTTAGTTGGGCCATGACTATGCATTTTTTGTGCAATTCAGTTTTGAAAAAGTTATTTCAGTGAGAGGGAAGTCATAATTGATGGAGTCCTCAGAAATGTTAATTCTTGATGGCTTTCGTGCTAATTTCGGATTTGATTGCCGCCCAGATATTTTCCCGGTTTGTTGTTGTCATTCTTACTTGACCTTGCATCAGGCCAACTCAGCTGAAATGAGTTCCAAATTGGCAAAGCTCGGGCTTGCGGCAGTACTTGCATATGGATTGTTCGATGGTGTTACGTACACCACTTTCTTCATCCTTGCATTCCTTGGCTATGAGAAGAGCACGGGGAAGAATCCTGCAGCCAATCTTCAGGCGCTATTAGGGGTAAGCAAAGTCTGATGCTACAAATGAGTTTTTTGTATAAGGTATCACCTAAGCTCCATAGTGTCCATGTAATCTGCCCATTGGGTTCCTTAGTTCTGTGTCTTGATTTGGTTGGGAGACAGATTTAATAACTTCAAAGCAAGACGTCTATACGAAGGTTGTGTCTTGACAGACATCTGGGTAATGGTGTTGATTATTCAATTCTGAGCCTGAAGTTATAGGACTTGGAATCAAGATCCCTGAGCATGTATGGCAATATAAAAGAAGCTGATTTTGTTCTTCGTCAACTTAAGGTGTCCTAGCCTTGAGCTTGCTCATTTTCTTGACAATGTTGATCCGGTTCTTCAGATTGGATGTAGAGGTGGACTATGCTTTTCTCATGCAATTAGTGCATGCCGGTGGTTTTATACAATTACTGACATTTATTCAAGTTCTTCAGATTGGATATGGAACTGGACTATGCTTTTTGGGTAAAGTTCATGCATTTATCTCTTTATATACACCTACTGATGATGGCTATGTTGAGTTGAGACACAGGTGACAAAAACAAACGATGGCTTAAAGCTAGATTGATTAATGTCATTGAAAGCTCATGAACCTAAAATGAGTTGACCAGCAAACTGGTTAGTGCCAATTAATAACAGGCTTAAGCAGCTTGGTCAAGACATCAAGTTCTTGCTTGGTGGTTTATTTATAGGGTGTTGTAAAAACAGTGTGGAATCCTGATTGCCCCAATGGAAGATTGATAGAAGTAAGAATGATGTTTAATTTGTATCTATGGTATTCTTTCATTGGACAGGAGAATGTTAACTTTCTGTCTTTGATCTCGATAAGCTGGCTAATGGCTGTAGATCGATGTTTAACTGTTTTTATTTCAAATGCAAAGGAAGGACATTCCTCATGACAATGCGCTTGTTTTTCTTGGTTTTGCCATTTTCTTTTGCCTTTGCCTAGAAGGTTCGCTAATTTCCTTTTCTGGCCTAGTCGTCATTGACACGTTATACTTTGAATTGGAGGGAGTTCTTTTGGATGTCTCACTTGAATTTACTGTCGACTGCTCTCCAGATTGTCATATTGATGTGGACAGGTAACAACGTTACGAGGCCATTTCGAGTCGCTGGGGCAGCTGCGCTGGCACCTGTAATTGACAAAGGACTGAAAAAAATCCAGAAGTATTTCAATTTCCCTAACCCCGTGTACGCCTTTGCACTGGTTGTGTCGATAGTGGCTTCGACATGTTTGACTATAGCGGGCTTGCTCATCCTATCGAGATGGGGAAAGTGAGTGACTTTTTACCAAATGTACATTGAGTCACTTAAATATTTGCACATTCTCGTTAGGTTTGCTCACTTTTCATTGTTTTGGGAGACTTCATCCTGAGAGAATGCATAGGAGGTTTGCTCATTTCTATGGCTTGCTTTGTCTGGTGTTTTACTGAGCTTTTTGTTTGCCCCTTATATGGTGTTTACTGGGCTTGGAGACTCTCTCTGTGTGTCTCTCTCTCTCATTTGCTTTGTGTTCGCCTTCTGTTGTGTTCTCATTTCCTTTCCTCGGTCAAGTAACATAATGGCAATAATTTAACATCAGAAGAGGACTATGGGTGGATTTGGTTCAGCATTCTCAAGGAGATTTCGGCCTCTAAAGCCCCTTGGAAAAATGTTAAAGTGTTTGGCAAGTTTTTCCAATGGATTTTTGACCAAATTCTGGCCTTGAAAATGTTGAAAGCTCAATATGCTGAAAACCTAGGGTGGGTTTGGTTCAGTATTTGGAAGGAGCATTCAGGTTGAAAGCTTTTTCTAAATGCTGAATCAAACCCACTCTTAATGCTGGAGGGACCAGCATTGAGCTTTCAACATTTACATCTTCTCCAAACTTATTTATAAAGCTGAACCAAACCCATCTTATGTTGTTATATATACACCCTCCGGCAAAAAAAAAAATCCAAAAAATTGGCAAATTGTTAGACATCAATTAATCGGGAATCAGCTGATAATTTGACAATGAGTGTGATTACTTTAATAAATGACTTATGGTTCGAGTTTCAGATTGTCCCTCATTTGAATATAGACTCTACAAAACTTGTTTAAGAACGGGCTGGAACACCAAATCAATCAGTTCCTTTTCTCTACTTATTATAATACACATCATTTTTAATTTAGCCTAAAAAAATAATTTATTTTCTCATTGCGTTTGCACCTTAACTCGACCCGAATCCATTCATTTTGACCCGAAAGTGTACGGATAACCAAACAAGAACGGTAGGTTTTTCAAACGATACTTCTAAACGCCAAAACAAAAACACACGTCCCTCTCTCTCCACTAAAAAATTCGATCTTTACTGGTGAGGCTCGATCAACGGGACGCGAGTTTCGGAGTCGAAGAAGCTCCGGTGAATGAAAAGTCACTTCCTTTCTGCTCCAAGAATCGTGTTCCAATCCCAGTTCAACAATCACCCCACCATGAAGAAGAACAAACCATCGCAGCCCAAGAAGAACAAGAGTGCCCGCATGAGAGTGAATGCGAACGACAATGACAGTCCCGGGAAGAAGAGACCGCGAAGAGAGAGAAACCCACCGAAGGCATTGACACTTCGGCAAGAATCAGAAGCGCCGGACATCGAAGACTTGTCGTTCAGCAGAGAAGAGGTAAGTGGTGTCAGAGCTTCGCTCTTGGACTGGTACGACCTCAACCGGAGGGACCTTCCATGGAGGAGGAGCGGTAGAGAGGGCGATACTGGAAATGCGCAAGAAGATGGAGATGAAGAAGAAGAGAGGAGGGCTTATGGGGTGTGGGTGTCTGAGGTGATGCTGCAGCAGACGAGGGTTCAGACTGTAATTGACTACTACAACCGGTGGATGCTCAAGTGGCCTTCTCTTCACCATCTTGCCTCTGCTTCTCTAGAGGTGGTTCATTTATTTTTAGGTTCTTTTCTATGTCATTTTTTATTATGTGCCTGGCCTCTAGTTGAGGAGGTACATATCATTCATGGTGGATGTAGTAGTGGGTAGTTAACCTTTTGCTAATGACAATTCGAGGACCGTGTGTCATCCTAAATTAACCAAACATTAGCTTTGTCTCCTCAAAGGGGGATGCCGGTGTATGCCAACTACTTAATATGAAGCAAAATGTGGACTTTGGGGTCTTCGGCTACCTAGCGCAAACTGCATAGTTCTGTAATCATTGTTGGAAAAACTAGACAAGGATCCTCTAGGGAAAATAGAAAACTTTCAAGCAGTCATATATATTCTCTAAATTAGCTGATTTGCTGTTTAACCATCTGATTCCTGTGTCATGATCCTTCTTTTTCCATCAATAGTACCTTTTGTAGATATTGTCTCTGAGAGCCAATAGTACCTTATGTAGATATTCCTTTTCTCCTCCTTTTGTTTTAGCTAGATTTGAGATTTTGTCTCTTGAGGATATGCTTGGGCTAAGTTCTTAATTAGGCCTCTTTAGTTTATTGGTTATTGATTATGCCACTGAAAGGGGCATTTAGTGCCATTCTCTGCCTTCCTTTCCAGGAAGGATCATATCGAGAACAGCAGCCTAAAATCCTCTATGCATCTTTATGCCCTCATATTGTGAGGCTCTTTAACATCGGATCTGAAGTCATCTACTTTAAGATTGTTGATGTCCTCGAATGTGCGTGTGACCAACTGTGCTTCCCTAACCTAGTTATTAACACTTCATTAGTTGAAAGGACATCTTTTGTGGTTTTTAGATGATCATTCTTATGCAGGAGGTGAACGAGATGTGGGCTGGTCTGGGCTATTATAGGCGGGCACGTTTCCTCTTAGAGGTAAGCTCAGCTCTGTTCATGATCTTTTTGTTGCACATCTTTGTTCACTCTTAGAACATAATATTTTGGCATACATGATGGGACCTTTTATTGTCACTTGGTGTGGAATGCACATTTTTAAATTTTCATGCTCGCTTGATTTTTGGATAGGGAATGATATTAAGATATATTGATGCAATATGTTGGTATGATCCTTTCCTTGAGTCACATTTATCCATCGTTGGTACTTTCTGCTTTTAGTTTTTAATTGTGCTTGGTTTGTTTCAATTTGTGATGATGACCAGATATGCATCTCTGAAACTGGAAAGTGACAGAGCTTAAAAAAGAAAAATCACATGTATTGCACACATAAAATTTCTTTACCTCCATGCCAGGCATGTGCCTTACTCCTCATTTATGTTGTCAGGGGGCAAAGATGATTGTTGCCGGTGGAGAAGGATTTCCCAGGACAGTTGGTGCACTCAGAAAGATTCCTGGAATTGGTGATTATACAGCAGGTGCAGTTGCCTCGATAGCTTTTAATGAGGTGCGCAACATTTCCAGTTATTCATTTTTACCACGTGAGGAACAATTTTAAACTTTGATCCATCAGGTGGTGCCGGTGGTCGATGGGAATGTAATTAGAGTGCTTGCTAGGTTGAAGGCTGTCTCTGCAAATCCAAAAGACTCGGCTACTGTAAAAAAATTTTGGTGAGCAGTTGGTTATTTTGGATTTTATCTCTCATAGCATAATTTACTTTACTTCCATTGCTCTTGCCAATATTGACCTTTCTGCATTTTTTTTTAAAACTAAGCTGCAGTACCTGACTCTCTGTTCATTAAAATTTCTATCACCTGGTAGTCTGTTCCCTGAATGCATAATAATTGTTAGTTCACTACGAAAATCTATGCAAGGGAGTCGGTGCATTGTCTGTACCATTGACCCTACACCTGTGCCTCTCTGACTTCACATCTGATCCTTTCTGGGATGGGGACTCATCCTGCTGAAATTTGAAATTTTAAGTTCCTCAGTCAAACAGCTTTCTCGTTTATTTGCGGATTTTAGAATTGTTATGACAGTCCTTAGCCTCATCATCCCTCTTCATTTTACATCCTCAGCTACAAATTCATATACACAACTCTATGCATCATGAGATCAAAGGCTCCAAGGTGCTATTGTTTCTTTAATGATTACATCGCTATATTTTTCCTAGTATGTCCTGACAATGGAGGGGACAATTGCTGTAGCTTGTACCTATTTTTCTCATTCTTTATATAGTTGCATCATTCAAATTTGCTCTGGATCAGGAAATTAGCAGCTCAACTAGTTGATCCAGATCGACCTGGGGATTTTAACCAGTCTCTCATGGAACTTGGTGCGACTGTTTGCACTCCATTGAATCCAAGCTGTTCTTCATGCCCTATCTCCATCCAATGTCAAGCTCTTTCAATTTCCAGAAAGGATGAATCTGTAACGGTCGCAGATTATCCTTCTAAAGGAGTCAAGACAAAACAAAGAGAGGAATTTTCTGCCGTTTGCGTTGTGGAAATATTAAGAGGCGAAGATGCACTAGCCAGTAACAGCTCTAAAAGTGGATACCTTCTCGTGAAAAGGCCAGATGAGGGTTTGCTTGCTGGTCTCTGGGAGTTCCCATCAGTAATGCAGAAGGATGAAGCTGACTCAGATGCAAGAAGGAAAGCAAGTGATCATTTTCTGGAACAATCTTTTGGACTTAACTCCACAATCTGCATCCCGGTTACAAGGGAAGATGTTGGAGATTTTGTCCATATTTTTTCACATATTCGTCTCAGGATATTTGTGGAGTTGTTGGTGTTACGTCTCAAAGGTAAGGCGTCTCTACCACACATTCCATAGTAAGTAAAATTAAAGTAGATCACTTCCTCTCCACAATTGAATTGTAAAAGAGAAGCTCCATCAATTGTACATGCTCAAATATGAATGGTCTAGTTTGTAGTAGTCTGTAATTGTTGTGAACTGTAGATAACATGGTTCTGAGATTCTCGAAGGAAAGATAGGGTACCGTGTTTTATCAACTTACAAGCACTTTAATATGTCTACTTGTCTGTTTTTTCTATCATCCAAGTGCATCTTTATATGAATGTCTTTGAAAACTATGTGGCTACCAATTCTTCTTTTTGTTGGTTTGAAGATGAGACAAGTTTTTTTAGGAAGCACAGCAAGAAAACATTGACATGGAAATATGTGGACAGCGAGGCTCTTTCTAGCTTGGGATTGACGTCTGGAGTCAGGAAGGCAAGTGATTAATTTCACATACATGTATATGATGATTTGAGATAACTCGCAATTTCCTTGACTTCCTTCTAAGGTACCTGAACAGTTGGTAATAAGACAGTATTGCCATAGTGCTTGATTCATTTCCATATAGTTGACGAGTCAGTTTGAACACCAGAACTTAAGAATCTCTAGAACTTTATGTACAAAACTGAACTGAAGAACATCTTAAAGAAGTAAATGCAAATCGTTTGCTGTTTCTTGGTTCTATGCTCATGCATCTTCTGATTTCCATTTCACGCTGTAAGAAGAATTGGGAAAACGATTTTTTGATTTATCACGCACTTTGCAAGCAATCCAATAATATAATGCACATGCAGTCAGCGAAGCTCGGCAAAAATATGGATTGCCAGATCTTAGCATAAAGTCGATGCCTGAGACAGTATTCAGCTTTAGCATGCAAGTTAACTGCTAATTCATTGTTGTGTTGCTATGACTTTAGTCTTTTCATTGAAACTGGTGTCGAAGCTCGATTTCCTGTTTCACGGGGATTCTTATGGTCCTTATTTAACCTGAATTCATCTGCTCGTTATAGGTGTATGCTATGGTTCAGAAGTTCAAGAAAAACAGTTTGCCCAAATGTTCCCAACCAAGGAGGAGAAGCAGACTAAAGCAATAAGATAACCTCAATGAAGACTCCCGCTACGAAATTCATTGAGGTCTTTGCTCGGTCCGAGTTTAGGGCGTTTCAATTAATTGGAGGCTGAAGGGACCTCTCTAGATGCAACTTTCCCCCTTAGGGCCAGATCTTGATCATTTATATGTTGGATTATCTACACGGTTCATTGTGGAATTCATCTATCCCAACTGCGAAGGAATTGTTTATGATCCACCCCACGATCAATCTCTTGATTCTATTCTGTGTAGTCCTTTGCATCTTGTTTTGGCACATCTCTGAAATCTCTGCCATTCTTTTCTTTAGAACAAAATAAGACTCTCTGATCACAAATTCACAATCAATCGGATCATATGGCTGACCTTTCGGGTCTGTGGATATCCTATTTGCATTTCAAGAACAGAGTTGAAATTCCTACTTTATATGTATGAGATTAATGCTGACATATTATGAATGCTTGGCAGTAATTTGACATCAACATCATCCAAACAGACATACTATTTGATTCCTGATTCTTTCATTGGAGTTTTGGAATTTCTTTCCATGCCACTGGTAATGTGTGAACTCGAAAACAACAATAAGAAATCCTAGCCAAATCGAAATCTGAGTTGAAGGGGAATAAAACCAGAAAAAAAAATTCGACATAGGAAAGATGGGTCTTTTTCTTTTTTTCTCAGTTAGTGAGAGCACTCGTTGAGTGTGGGTAAAATTTGCTTGATCAACTGAAATGGTAGTCTCAGATTAGTTTAATTAAAGTTTAATAATCAGGAAATTGGACCCTAATTCTCAAACAATATCATGTAATCCACGTAATTTCTGCAATTTTGGGCCAATGCTAGTTTCTCTATTTCCCCAGAGACCAGACAAATCTCTCTCTCTCTGGGTGGTGTTGTATTCAGTGGCATATATTTCACGAGGCACCGTGTGGATGAGAGAGAGTTCCCTCCTCTTGCCTGTATCTTCACTCCTTCCTCTGGACTCGCTGTTAGCTAATTTCTCCACAATCTTCACATTAGCGCCAAAAGATACATAATTTTAAAGAGAAAACAACCAGTCCCCACTCCCCATTTGTCCATCGGATCCAAAGAACGGGACTTTAATCTTCAAGATTTTGATGGGGCTGCTCGTTCTTCAATGGTAGCGGATTTGTACAATTCTTGAAAGCCCTGTTCTATCTGGCGGATGCTCTGTTCTTGAAGTGCAAATGGCCGCAACACTTGGTGGACAAGCAGTCGGAGTCTCCAGCTTCGTTTCTTCATCGTCTTCTTCGTGTTTCACTCACAATGCAAGATCTCGAAATCCCTCCACGGTATGTGAAAAACCCATCATTTTTTAAGTGTTTTGTTCACGTGTGCTTGCTTGTTCAAGTTCAGATTGCGATTTCATAAAAAAAAAGAAAGTGCTTTTTTCGTTTATCTTTGCCAAAAAGAGTTCGGTGGGTCCTGCTAATTCTTTGTGATGCGACGAGGGTGGTTATCTGTATGCAACTGCAGAAGCTTGCAACGTTTGAATTCGATACTGCAGCTTAGTTCTACGTTGATGTGAAGTTGCTGTCAGAAATCTGTGTCTGCTGTGCAAAAGATGGCAAAGCGTGAGCTCCCCGTAAAAAGGAAAGCTTTAGAACAAGTATCAATCGACTTTAAGGAGATAACAACAGTCACAGTTTTCCTTCCCTCTTCTTGATTCTCTTTGAAATGGAAATGGAGTTCAAAGGCCCTTGATAAACAGTCAGATAATGGCAATTCAACTGTTTTTGCGCTTTGGGCAGGGAAAAAAAGATAGAAAATCTGGCGTTTTGATGAAAGTTTTGGGCAAAGTGACTGCTTGTGTAGACTTGCAACTGACAATGATCTTCATGGTCTGACAGATGGTGTGCAGATTAGCAGTGGCTTCACCGAGGATTGTTGCCTGCTCTGCCGTCCAAGAATCGACTTCCACCGGTATATCCTCTGCATTCTTGCCTTCAAGCCTTGATTGAGTTTGTCTGAGTTTTTAACCCTCTAACCGTATTCTTTAAAATAGAAATTGAGATGCTTTTGGTTTTTCCCCCTCTATACCAGCGACCACAGAGACAGAGGAAACAAAAGCAGCTCCAAAAGCAGCGGTGGCACCAGCAAAGCCTAAAACTCCAGGGAAAGCGCCGGCAAAGCCGCTTCCTCAGCTCATGGAGGAGGAAGTGATCCCTCCCCTACTAGAAATTCTCCAATCCCAAGATGACCTCTCCGAAATTGAACTCTCTTTCCAGAATAACAGGGTCGGTTTTGGAATATTTCTTTATTAATGTTCTTCTTCCGTAGCTCACAGAACAATTGTCGAATAGCCTTCGCTCACATCACAACCTCACACTGTTCCATTTGATTGCTCTTGATAAATAAGCAGTTGGAGGGCTCCTTCCTAAAAGAGAGGAATCGTTACTCATTCTGGGCCTTCTTTCCTAACGGTGACCTCATCGGTATTGCTCTCTCTCTCTCTCTCTCTCTCTCTCTCTGCTTCTTCATATTCTGATTTCATGCATCAACTGCACCCTACTCATTTTCATTCTCTGCTTATGGAAGGCCCAAAAGGGTTCTCGTTGTCATCCTATGGCTCGGAAGCAAGTACCGTTGAGCCATTTCTTGTGGATGAGAAAAGAATCACAGGGAAGCTTGTCGTCTTTTGGGTTGAAAAGCGTCTGGCGGCACAAGGCATCATCCCTGTGTGGAAGGAATAGCCGATTTGCAAGTTCTTCTCATCATTCCAGATTATGTAATGTCATTTCCAAATTGGATCGCCCTTTTCTTTCTTTTTGTTTGTTCAGCATGACATCTGTGACAGAGTCTTCCTGCCCTGTAAGTAAGGAGTTCAGTTTTATCCTGAGACTCAGACACAAAGTGATGCATTTTCTCAGAAGACATAAACATAAACGAAGAGGTCCACAGCTATTCCTGTTTTGACATTCCCACTTGGCAATGAGATTCGACCCACCAACAACATGCGTAGATCTAGCCGACTTGAGAGAGAGAGAGAGATTTGCAAATCTATAGATAATTGGTTTTTTTTCCTAGGCCCATAATTGATTCCCATAATGATATTAAAAATTACAGGTACCAATATGATAGCAAGTTAAGTGAATTGTCATTCTGAGAAAGATATACTAAGCAGCAACAGTTTCAAACTTGTCTGTTCAACATCCCCAGCGAGATTGCTTCTGTGATGTTCTGATCAGAATAAATAATTGTCTCTTGACCGTCAAAACCTTCTCGCTCCTTTCTGTTTTTAAGTTCTCCCAGTTGCAGCCGCTTGATTGGCCACGTAAGTCCTCAAAGAAGGAGATTGGGTGAGGCCATTCGGAGCGATTGACGAGTTGTTGTTTCCGGTCTGCTGCTGCATCCTCCTCCTTGCAATATAACCTCTGATCCAAGGAGTCACATCTTCATTGACCTTGATCATTATAAGGAAGAGGACGCGGTAAATGACTATCATGCTTAATAAGACACTTAGGTCCACCCATTTCGATCGGTTCACATCAATCTGGAAGACGTTTTCAAGAATATACTCTCCAGGAATTTTGGGAAGACTAGGAGATTGGTTGTCAAACAGCATACCGTTGAGATCATTCTGGTATTGACCCTGCAATTATTTTCCCGGTGGTTGTATGAAGTTTTCGACAGAGAAATCTCTTTGTATCGAAAATGAAAAACGGAGTGCAGCTTTACCTGAAGTGCCCAGAAGTGGAAGCTGATATATGACATCGGGTAGCGCCACACAGGCTTAGGAATATCCTTAGGAAGCCTGAAGTATCCAGAGACTAGCATGAAAATGCCCTGAAGCATTAAAGCAAACGAGAAGATGACTGAGATGCAAAAATTGAGAAGGTTGACAGAATTTGTTAGTGCTTTGAGCAGAAGTATTAACCCAAAGCCTCTGCTGTAAGTCATAGAAAAGCAATCGGCAACTCAACTGTAGAAAAAGCAGTCCTCAAAATAGCAATCAGAGGCATAGCCCTGCCCTAAGTTCTTGCAACCACATATGACGCATAACTCGTGACGAATTCTCAGCTTACTAAATTACTTAAAACTGCACCTGACCAGTCTAAAGTTTTATGAACAAAAAAAGAAGCATTGCTTCATACATAATATCGTAACACTCCTCTCACTTGTGCACTAGCATACTTGCTTAAGCAGAAAGTATAGATATTGAGTATAATGTGGATGCAAACAAGGGCTTCCGAAGAGTCAGGTGTCTCGCCTGGTACCATATTAAATTTGATTGGACCATTTATAGACCACAAAGGCCTACCATTATAGATGGAGCGATGATTCAATATTTAAATTCTCTCGGTTGTTAGTTAGATAGAGGTTTTTATTTCCATGCTTTTGCGGTCCATTTTAAGTGTAAAACTTCGACTACATGGTGAAAAAAAATACTAACCTGAATTCCAGCCCCTATGATGATTCCCATCAGGAAGTTGGGGACGACACTAGCTATCGTCATCATCAAGCTCTCGACGACTGTGACACTACCGTAGAGGCACAAAACAAAGAAGAGATAGTGTTCGAAGCCCGGGTGGAGGCGGACCATAAAATAACAGATAGTTCCCGAAAGAAAAGTGATCAGTATTAGGAAAGGCATTGCAGAGAGCGTGTTGCTGATGACAAATGCAGTGACACCATAATGACCATTTAACCTCTCCCTTTGGAAGACCTGCAAAATTTAAGACGTGACTTTAGGGGGCGAAAAATTGGTAATCACCATTGAAGGATGTGCCATTGTGGATTTGCTGAACAGGTTTTTTAACACCTCACCTTCATATCTTCAACAAACGAAGGAAACCCGCCAATCGACATAAACGTTACAAATCCAAAGACAAAAGATGCACACGAGCCCCTGGCCTGTCACAGTGAAAAAGCGCTTTTAAGAAAATTTGTTTACTTTAATTGGAGATTGTAATGTCTGTTTATGGCACAAGTTTTGTGTACTTTGATTTGATTAAGAGTGCATGTTGTCATTGTGTGGTGGTTATCAATTGTCTCAAATTATAAATTAAATGGAGAATCAATACCAGAATCGAATTGTATCCTGTCCCAACATTCAAATAGATCGTGCCTATGCAGACGGTAACGACAACATAAATCACGAGCCTTAGCCAGTAATACCCAAAGTCCCTGGACATGTTTATGAACGAACGCTTGGTTAAGGTAAAGGCTTGCATAGGAAAACTAGCTTGGCTGCCTCCTGAATCTAGCACAGTCCCTTTCTGCAAAATGATGAACCATTCATGAGCTTTCTGTTCACGGCACATCAAGGTTAATCTGTACTGAGGGGAGGACTTACAACTCTTGACATCTCCTCGACTTTTTGTATAGCAGCGTAGGAGTACTGAGAAGTGCGATAGAAGTCGATGAGAGTTCTGATAGCTTCAGCTGTTGTGATCTTCTCCAAGGGATCATCATTTGCTTCAAACTGAGGGAAAACCAACTTGATTAGCACTCTTAAATCCGAGAAACCCAAAGATATCATTCTTCTCGGATCAAGTCCAACTCAGATAAATGGTTAAGTACCAGAGATTTTTATGTCCACTATCCAGTGGAGCTCGCTTATAGCAAAGGCCAAAAGAAAATTTTCATACCCGAATTTTCATGGACCCCCTTAGAGTGGCTTTAACTTTGTCAAAGTCGGAGTTAACGCATCGAAGAAAGTGATCAGATGGGTTCCTTAAAGCAGGGCATGGAAATCCAGCTTGAGCAAAGAACTGCATCAACCAAACATATGTAAATCGGCGGTTTTTTGTTTAGAGCGAAAGCAACTTAAGGTAGAGAACTTCTTACCTCGTATGCTTCTGATGCCTCACCAAAGTAAACCGTCTTGCCACCGGAAAGCAAATACAGCCTATCAAACAGCTCAAAAACTTCACTACTGGGCTGGTGAATGGAGGCAATCACAGTTCTGCCGTCTCTAGATAGGCCACGCAGTGTCTGGGTCACGAAGAAAGCCGAAGCACTGCAAAAATGAAGCAATGAGATTTCAGAGGAAACCACTGTGTTAACCAAACATGAAATCGTTACCAAACAAAAAAATTGAATGACACAGCAAGTTCTACCGGATTGAATGTGGCACGCGAAGGAGATATCCTCGTTGGCAAGTGACAATTGTTCAGAGAACTATTACACTGAATACTGAATAGAATGTATGAAGGCAGACACATGAATGCGAATATAGACGCATATAAAGCTAGGGAATTAGAAGATATACCTATCGAGCCCACTAGTCGGCTCATCGAGAAAGAGCAACCGCGGCCTCATCAAGATTTCAAGGCCAATGCTGACCCTCCTCCTCTCTCCTCCGCTGATCCCTCGCAAATGCCAATTCCCGATAACTGTGTCGGCGCAATCTTGGAGACCCATCTCTATAATGGTGCTCTCCACCAGCGCGCGCTTCTCCGGCCAGGGCATGTGATCGGGGAGGCGCAATCGAGCTGAATACGAGATCGTTTCGCGCACAGTAAGGGTACCGATCAAGTTGTCATCTTGTGTGACATAGGCCTGGGATCAAGTCGAGTAAACACCAATCAGTGCAACTCCTCTCACATTTTAAGTCTCGTAAACTCGAGCTAACCTCTGATGACAACAACAATGTATATCCAACATATCTTCCGGCGACTAGTGTTACTAAGACTGAACATGAACACAAATTAGAGTGAGCGAAACTCACAGCAGTTCCAAAAGAGAGCTTGGTCTTGCGACCGTTGAGCATGATCGTCCCGGAGAGGAACGCGTTGGTGGCGAGGCGGCTCGAGAGGGCGTCGAGGAGCGTGGACTTGCCCGACCCGGAGGGACCCATTAGGGCCGTGAGCGTCCCCGGCTCGGCGTAGCCGGTCAGGCCCTCCAGCACCCTCTGGGTCTCGCCGCCGTTCCCGAGCGTCACTGTCACCGTGAGGTCCTGCCATGTCAGCCTGGCCGAGACGTCGCCGACGAACTCCGCGTCCATCGACGCCGACTTGCCGCACTCCCGCCACAGCGTCTCGCTGAGCGGGCTCAGCCCCGCGACGACGACCCCGCTCGACGCCGTCGGCTTGCCCGCCTCTATCTCCTTCATCACCTCGTTCGCCGAGCTCCTCCTCGTCATGGGCTTCTTCGGATTCGCTCGAGAGAAGAATGTCTTCAAGAACAGCGGGTTTCTCCAGACGGGACTATAAGGGAGATCTCAAGGAGGATGGCGTGAAGGGTGTCGACGAAAATGGTAAGTGCATGAAGGGGGAGTTAGTTTGACCGCTTGAGTGTGTCGTGATCGAAGAGCTAGAGACTCATGCAAAGCGCGAGGGAAGAGCGCGAATCTTGAAGCGACGAAATCTACTCCTCTCTTTCTCTTCTCTACTCGCAACACTCTAACTCGAACAAGCCATGATTAAATTCTGTATCGTTTCCACTGGAGCCGAGAGAAACCGATAACCAATGTGAGGAGAGAGAGAAACAGAGAGAGACAGAGAGAGACAGGGCACGATCGATCCATCCTCAAATTCAATTGTGCATTAATGGGTACCGGTGGATGTTGGCAAGGGCGCATTTAATGTGAAAACCAATCCCCAACAAAGCTCGCTCTCTCTCTCTCTCTCTCTCAAGCTCTCTTGTCTGCGGTTCATTGATGCACGTAAACAGAGAGACAGAGCAATGCAGTTACGCAGTTGCAGTTGGCGCATTAGATGCGTGCTTTGCAAGACTGAGAGATACTTTGGGAAGTGTTAGTGCCCAATAAGCTCGAGAGAGACAGAGACAGAGAGATGGGACGGTGGTCAAATTAATGCAGGCATGGTTACGGGGGAGAGAGTTGGCCGCTGGTTCGTCGAACCGGCCCTCTGCGGACCAGGCTACTTTGCCATAAGTATTCTTGTCCTTTTATCCAAGTGGTGTCCTCACCAGGACAGCATAGGTTCGTTTCGAGATCCGATTTTGAGATAAGTCTCGATTTCGAAAAATTGGAACCGAAGGCTAAATGGGTTTTGTACTTTGAAATCGATTTGGAATCGAACCATCCAATTTTGTAGAAATCGCACGATTGATGCTATATGTTATATTCTCCGGCTCGTGACCAGTAAATTCTCATTGGTTGAGCGGTTCTATGAGCTTATTTCAAGTTCTACAACGTGAAGCTCGCCAGGTTAAATCGGTGGTTTCGGCATAACAATCGATAATCGAACTGGTTCTAGAGTTCGAAATCGAGAAACGGGCTGGTTCCATCTAGAACGAGTCAAGTAAAACCCGGTTCGTCCGGTTTTCCCAAATTGAACCGGCCCGATTGCTCCCCCTAAATCACAACAATCGTGTTGTTACATTCTCTTGAGCCGTCCTTGATCATGTGAATTTATGTTGGAAAAAAGAAAGTAAAGATTAGTCAAGTGATATATTCTCTTGAACAAACTATAAAGTTATTAATATGTGTTTGGAAAAATAAATTAAAGATTAGAAATCTCGAGCATCCGTTCGCCCGCGAGAGGACGATGCTCATGGCTTTCTGAAATTTGACTTAGATAATAGTTTGGATTACGAAAGAGGAAATATGAAAATTTTAGAAATCCTATGAATGACGTTACGTGACACGTTGACGTGAAAATATAGATTGTACAGAATTTTGTTAATTTCTTATATAAATTTTAAGATATTAACATATGGTTAAATATTTTTCAAACCCTTTTTTTTTTCTTTTTTCTCGCCTGCCAATCAAAGATTGAAATTCAGTAGAAAGAAACCCGCACTTTGCGCCATGCGTCTTTCATGAATCATAATATGTGAATGCGAATGCTTGGAAGCATAATCAAGGTACTACATCGCGTGTCATCAAGGTCATCACGGTCGCTCACGCTAAGATATTTCGTTTTATTTATTCATGTTGATGGATGTCATCAAGATCGCAATATTTTCGATAGGTCAACGGGGATTTTATATTTGAGGTTGATTATTTAGGTGATTTTAACTAGTCTATGAAATAAAGACGGAGTTAGTACTTGGTACGAGCTTAAATGTAGGTCTTAATACTTTCAAATCATAATTGTCAAAATTATAATTTAATGCTCATCTATTTTTGGCCAACCAAAACCCATCTCAAGGGCCTCTTGTGGATTCTCGTTGTCGATTACGAGTGTACCTCACCACAAGAGAGGTAACAAATTACTACTTGGAGCCTCCGCGGCCTATCTTGAAATCAGGCAAATTCCATAAATGCATTCCTTATTTTAATGTGTCGGTGCCCACATACCCAAATCCCCTTAATTGGAACAGTATTTTTTTCCTGCCCAGTCCTCGACAATACCTTTTTAGTGTTTTGGATTCAATGGATCTTGAGGTCTAGACGAGAGCTTAGACAAAGTAATTTAAGGACTTACTTAGGTCTGAAATTACTTTCTTATATGTAATTGAAAAATTGGGAAACCTTTATTTTGCCACGTAAAAACACACCTTAATAGTAGAAACTAAAGCTACACTCTCGTTGAATTTCCAAAAGTAACACATTGTGGTGGGAAAATTACCAAAATAGTCCTAAACCTATTGTAATATGTCAATTCAGTCATAAATTTTTTTTGGCTAATTAAGTCCTAAACTTTTTGTATTTGTGCCAATTCAATTCATTTGACGGCAGCGCTAACTAGCCAAAAAAAAAATGATATTCTTAATATTTTTTTATCCGAATTTTTAAATTATTTTCTCTTCCTTCTTGCTTCCTTCTTACTTCCTGCTTGTGGCCAACGAAGGTCGCTTGAGCTCGCCAGCCACTAGGTGGGCCCATGGTCGCCCTCACCTGCGGCCACACCTCGACGAGTTATCATCAATCAAACGAAGGAAGACAACAAGGAAACAAATCAGGGATTTGAGGGATTTACCCCCATTAAATGGTGAGAGCTTCATAATCCCAGTAATCCGTGGGGTGAAGCACATTAATGTCGGTGTAGACCCAAGCCCTCGACATCGCAACAACTCAAAATTTGGAGAAAATCTTCAACTGACGAGATTAGGACTTCGTGGATCGCGGCCTCACGCGCCTCGTCCAGATCTGGGCGAGGGTTACCACTCTTGCGACAGTTGGCGAGGGCTTCATGGCCCTCGCCCAGTGGCCGACGAGCTCCGGTGACCCTTGCCAACTACACTTCTTGCTTCTTGTAGTAAAATCAAGAAGGAAGAAAAAAAAGAAATTTTTTTTAACTTAAAAGAAAAATTAATTCAAAAAATTATTATTTTGTTTGGCTGGCGCACCACGTTAACGCTGGCTAGCCAAATGGACTGAATTGAAACAAATACAAAAGATTCAAGACTCAATTAGCAAAAAAAAAAAATTATGACTGAATTGACACAATTATAATAAGTTTAGGATTATTTTGGTAAATTTCTCCATTGTGGTCATCATCTCTGCATACAAGCTGGCAAATTACACTTTATTTGGATGTGCCGTTAGATTATATCTTGGGTAAGTTTCCGCGCACTAAACTAAGTCCATCTCTTCCACCAAATAAAAGGCGCACTTGGACTGTCGGATTCGCAATAAATAATTTTACCTAATCCTATATAGCTCTGCTGAGTAAAACTCGAAATATCACAATTTATTTATTTATTTATTTTTTTGGCAAGACAATAAACATCACTTTTCTAAAAGTCACTAGATCTCGATCGTTTCACAAGCCAAATCAGATAAATGGGACTTCATCGCACTCGTTGAATTTGAATTCCGTGACCGCTCGTGCCAAGATCATTCGACTTTCGAAACAATAATTATGGCCGGAATTTTTCCTTCATGGTGCATTCGAATTGGACCATGGATGCTACATTTACACAGACCAAGGGCAGGTGGTTATACCAAGCTTCAGAATTGTCACATATGAGCAAACCGTGCACGTGCTTTCCTTGAAATCAGTATTGATCAATTCCCTTTTTGGAATTCTTGTCTTACTAATCATCTATAAACTGCACGCGGTCAATGGGGACCGTAAAATCTTGTTCTTCTACTTCTATATTTGGGTAGCTCATGATGCAACGTGGGCATTTCAACGTAAGGTGTTGACAATGATGTTCCGCCGCAACTTCTATAGAAATGAAATGGAAAAGGGCAGAGAGAGAGAGAGAGCGGGAGATTTACCCTATTTAGTGGGAACAATATCTAATCTCTGTAGTTTTGTCAAAATTCAAAATGATGCTTCTAGATATGTTCGACATAATCCCGAATATTTCTTGTCAACATTTGCTGCGATTCCTTATGTGAACTCACTCAATCGAATGAAAAACTGGCTATTGAAATATCATGTTATAAACCTAAAATTTCTGACAGTGCCAAAGTTACAAGAGAGGGAGATGGAGAGACTCTATCGATATAATGCTGTCACCCACATGATTAAAGTCAACAGTCGGCGACTGTGGTGGTGATTTAGTGGTTACTGCGTCAGAGAGAGATAACTGCATAGATTACTTGTGGCATTATTCCTAATAATTAGCTAAATTACTTGATGATGGCAATCACACGAAGACTAATCAAAAGGAGGCAAAGGGATAAATACTTGCACGGGACCTAATGTGGACAACCACAACCAACATATTACTATCGTTAAATGATTAGAAGTCACGTGAAATTTTGGTATAATCTATCAAATCTATAATTGAGGTCGGTCCAACTTATAATGAATACGCATATCCCATCAAAATTATAATTGAAATCAGCCCAATCCACAATGAATCGGATCCAGGCAGGAGTCTGTGGGTCAATTGGTCTTCTTGTTCGAGTCGCGAACAAAGTCCCTTCAATAGGAAATAATTCGAAGCCAAACCCGAACCCGCCACACTCCCAGTTCTCTCTCTTTGCCCTCTCTCTCCGACCTCACCTTCTCGATCTCGAAACACTCCCACTCTTCGCCGCTCGAATTCCCCCAAATGCCCTCCCTTGCCCGCCCACATATCACGTGCGTCCTCTCCTCCATCGCCAGTGCCACCAACAAGGGGAACCTCTTGACGTTGAGGGCGACTTCATCATACGCCACCGCCTATCCCCAATTGTCCTCGCTCTTTAGGAACCACATTTTGTTTATTGACACCACCACCATGACGCCATCACTCCGGACCGCCAAGTCGTTTATCTTTAGCAATATGGCCCTCGCTGAGCCGTCTACATTGACCCTATATGTGAAATCCCTTGATTAACTCACTATTGCTTGCTTAAGTTTGTCCTATACCGAGTCTCACGGTTTTGTCCTTTAATATACATATAGACACTTTCCCATAATGTCACATATCCTAGTAGTGCTTTAACATGAGTACGCTTGACTTTGGAATTCCAAAGCGAAGATTGTCATTACGTCAAAATGCGTCTCCGTGAGTTAATTTCAATTCACACATACACACACACACATCCTAGGCATGCTCTCCCCCTACTTGGTGCGTAATTCGGTTCATTCCTACTCCCTTTGCTCGAGCCCTCTGGCCTCAGCAACTGCTTCCTGCCATTGTCGGATGAAGTCATTACAGGCCCACCAGCTTCCACATGGTTCATCCCCAAACAAACCTACTAGAGGGGATCTTGCTTTGATACTATATTGTAACATTTCCCGGGTTAACTCATTTGAGGTATTGTCCACTTTTGGCCCGTCTCATATCGAGCCTCATGAATTTGTCATTTGGCATACATAAAGGCACTTTTCCATTAGGTCACTCATCACAGTAGTGCTCTAACCTAAGCAAGCTTAACTTTGGAGTTATAAAGCAAAACTTGCCATTACGTCTTTGTGTATTATTTTCAATTTTCACATATATATCTTAGGCATGCTCTTCCTTATTCGGTGTACAATTCGATTGATTCATACCCCTTCACTATCCTAAAAGCCTGTTAGGAGCCATCTCTTGCATGGGGTTTGGACGACTAGTAGATAGTTCCAGTCACCACCGTGTACCTTGCTATTGAGGTCATGGTAACTATATGGGGAGTCATCGGTCAGCAAGTAGGAAGCATACGCTAGGGAGTGGGAGAAGATCGAGGCCTCTTTGTCGAGGCCAACTTACCAGATGAGGCTCGCAATGGAGTTGGTGGCATAGGCGTTGCCGGCGAGGTCGATGGTGATGTCATTCGCGTTGTCAATGGAGGAGGGGGGAGGGAGTAGGGAGAGGAAAAGGCGTCACCGAGAGTAGAGGTCATAGGCGACGAGGGCGTTGAACGAGGGGAGGGGGGCAAGGGTGTGGACCATCGCGAGGAGGTGGCAGTCGACGACGAGGCCAAAGAAGGTGGAGTTGGGGGGGGAGAAGGGAGTGTAAGAGTTTTTCTAATTGTGGGTTATATTAATTAATATTGTAATTTAATTGATCTAATAAAGTTAGATATAAATATTCTTAATTAGTCTAATATGGGACTGGCTAGTATGGGCCGAGTTGAGCCTAGCCCGTAATGAGAGGGTTTGGCTCTAAAACTCTATAAAAGTGCTTAAGTCTCTCCTCTAACCCTAACGCGTACATAATTCCTCAAGTTAAGTAAACCGTGAGAGAGGCAGTCTCATTGAGCTAGTGATCAAGGGAGCAATAGAGGAGAATGACTTAGGTGGGATCATCGACATTCTGCATCAAGAACGATAAATTCCAAATCAGGTGGGTAAATCATTTATCTCATAACGAATGTGTTCTAAATTCTTGATATGGAAATCTTGGATGTTGTTTTTCGACTGTCAACAGGGAGTTGTCGCCGACGAATGTCTCGACGGTATCAAAGCAGTATGCGGCATGGACAGAGCGGCTTTAGAGGGAGTCGATGAGGAACCGGGGGGACGCCTTGTCCCAGGCGATGCCTTCTAGAGGCCCAGTGATCGGAAGGCAATGGGGGGCACTTTCTCGGCGAGTGTTTGTTGAAGTTGGAGATGAGGCACAGATGAGACGAAGACGAAGAAAATGAAGAAGAAGAAGAAGAGCGACATGTTGGACTTGGCGAAAGTAGAAGCGCGAGGCGTCCACTATAGATTCAATCGATATTCGTGTTGATTAATTTAACGGTGATGCCGATGACCCGGTGATGGCCATATGGAGACAAAAATGAATTCGGTTCGTCAAAGTTTTCAGCTTTCAATTTCGTTTCACCGATCCATGGCCTAGAAAATATTTATCACGCGACGACGATCCAAATCGAAGTATGTGCCAAAATCAAAGCGCCAACCGTAATCTTAGTGGGGTCAATTTAACAGACGGACCAATGTCTCGATCTTGGACTCGGAAAGATGAAATGAAAGCGCAGGAGTTGCTATTTAGGATCGAAACTCGAACAAAATCCAACGTGCTCTGCAGTTTACATTCCCTAATCACTGCTCACAAAACCAAAACCAAAACCTAAATCAGCCAATCCAGGCTTACAAAATCACAAGACCAAGACCTCAAAAAAGACCCAAAAAGAAAAAGAAGACATTAATTTAAAAAGGAAGAAGGGGGCTAATTGGTCTTTTTGTTCAAGTTGGTCACGAGCTGCTTCATCTGAAACCTCCAGAACAGGAAGTAAGCCAAGCCCAGGCCCAGCACCACGTATATCCATACCTTCTCATCCTCGCTCTCCCTCTCTGACCTCACCTCCTCGATCCCGAACCACTCCCTCACCCCCGCCGCCGCCTCCCCTGACATCCCCTCCAGCACGTGCCCGTACAGCACGTACGCCCTCTCCTCCGCCCCCACCGCCACCGACGTCGGGAACCTCTCCACGTCCAGCGCCGCCTCGTCGTACACCACCCCCTCCCCCCACCCGTCATCGCTCTTCAGGAACCACAGCTTGTTCATGGAGACCACCAGCACCACCCCGTCCCTCCGGACCACCACGTCGTCCGCCAGCGGCAGGTCCCTGTTAAGCAGGACGGCCTTCGCCGTGCCGTCCTCCGCGTCGACCGTGTACATCTTCCCTGTGTTGGTCTGGACTACCAGGAGGTACCCCCTGCTGACGTGGGCGATGCCGTTGAGGCCGCAGTAGCTGTGCGGCGCGTCGCGGTCGACGGGGAACGAGGTGAACGCCGAGGATCTGGAGAAGATCGAGGCGGCCCCGTCGGGGCTGACCTTCCAGATGAGGTCGGCGAAGGAGTTGGTGACGTAGGCGTTGCCGGCAAAGTCGACGGCCACGTCGTTCGCGCGGTCGTCGCCGGAAGGGGAGGGGGGGAGGATTGAGAGGGAGAGGCGGCGGCGGGAGCGGAGGTCGTAGGCGGCGAGGGCGTTGAAGGGGGGGAGGGGGGCGAGGGAGTGGACGACCGCGAGGAGGCGGTTGCGGGGGCGGTCAACGGCGAGGCCGAGGATGGTGGAGTTGGGGGGCAGGGAGTCGTCACGGATGAGGTCCTCGACGACGCCGGCGTCGGAGACGGCGTGGATGGAGCGGCTTCGGAGGGAGCCGACGAGGAAGTGCTGGGCCGACGGGTCCCAGGCCATGGCCTCCGGGTAGAGTCCCGGAGATCGGAAGGCGATGGCGTGGGGCTTCTTGGCATGCGTAAGCTGAAGATGCGGATGAAGCAGAAACACCAAGAAGAAGAAGGAGAAGGAGGTTAGCGTTCGATTGGGATCGGCGACGAACATGGCGGCGGACTCGATGCGGTCGGATCGGAGATCGGTATTAATTTGATCGGAGAATTTGGGTCTGGTTCGTGTGGAAGACGACTGAGTGATCGGTGGAGCTGGAGGTCGAAGAAGAGGAGCAGGACCTTGCTTTGGGGGTTGACATGAATTTTGGAATTGGGGCGACGAATGGGCTTTTTCTAAACGCGGATTGAGCAGATGCCTACTTGATCCACAAGGCAAGCCAGGGCGGCCCAGTCCAACGAAGACGAGACGAAGCTCGTCATCCTCCGTGCTTCAGAGCAGACTCTTCTTGTTCCTAGTTTGCCCGAGCCATGGTCTTAAAAAGCTTCAATGAAAATGAAGACAAAGCTTTTCAACGGATTATATGTTGACGGAATGTTGTCCCCACACGTATCACCAAAGGGAAGAGATGAATGGATGTTGTCTCCACAAATTCTTCTTCTTCTAACGAAAACATGTGAAATCGAAGTCGGGAATAATGATAAACACGAGTTATCGCTCAAAATAACGACAAGAATCGAACTCAAAACTTCCTGAATATTGATAAAGATGAGTTGTCACTAAAATAGATTCTCGACACCGAAACGAGGACCTAAAGTAATTGCTCTATTTGCCTCTTGATTTATCATATGACTAATGGATTGGATACACGACAATACATTAGTTGATTTCGCGTGATGACGATTTTTCCAAGATTAATGTTGTGGTGTGAAAATCACGACACGGTTGAGAGGAAGAGTTAATGAAGCGTGTCATAAATTTGGCCAAACATTATGAGGGCTAATGGTGCAAAATGAATGAAATGTTCGTGTTTTGCCTAAAAGTGTCGACAAAGCACCCTTCAAAAGTATAGGACAAAGGATGTGGAGGATTCTTTGCTGATTCTTAATTAAAAAAACTTAATCAACCAGAAAATTAAAGGTACTAAGACTAGAGGCAATCGTAATCAACCATGCGAAAGGTAGTGAAATGTAAAGATAAACATGACGTAAAATCGAACAAACTGGTGTTCATAGATTAATTGGCGGTCCTTACTACAAATTACGAATAAAAAATATTTACACTACTATAGACAGTTAACAAGGTTACATTGACAGTTCACCCATCCTGCATGACTTCTAAAATTAAGCAACATGTATTTACAAATGATTACTAAGCAAAACCCACTACTTTGACATTCATTGCTTCTCTGCTCTTTCATCCTTGGCATCATGATCGTGTCATTTCCATTTCTCCATAGCCAATACCAGTCTACTCAAGCGAATTGCGTCCGAAACTATCGATCCCATTGCTCAGGTAGTAGTTACTCGGCACCCAGCTCATCACAGTTCGTGTTATAGCCGTGGCCCCGTCGATCGGACCGGACTTCATTCACCGACACCCATGTCTCGAGACTTCGTAATTTTTCCTTTGCTTTTGCTGCTGGCAAATACCAATCATCTTCAACGGCCATCTACACTTGCCGACTAAAAACTCCCAACCCTCGGCAAGTTATAACTCCGCCACGTCTTGCTCGGCCCCTCCTAGCCTGAGTCGGCGGCCGGGAACTCGGGCATATTTTTTTTGGCCTGCAAATTATCTATCACGTCAATGTCGTGGTGGACCATTCGGGAGTCGGAGCTTTCATTTGGACAAATTCCAATCAGTAGTCAGTCCAAGAAAAGAAAAGGAAGTTTCGGTCCGTCCTTATATTCTCAGTTATTCCCGCACGTTACTATGATTCTGCGAAATCCGAGCGCGAACTTGTTCCAACACAACCTTAAAATTCTTGCCTTCCATGGCTGAAAAATTGCCCGCTTTTTTTTTTTACTTTTCTCCTTGAAAAAAAAGTAAAAAAAAAAAATAAACAAAATTTATATTGTTTCGTGAAAATAAATAATTTAAAAAATTATTTTAAAAAAATAATCGTTTTTACCGTTTGAAATATTTAAATAGCGAAGAATATATTTTCATCATGCGAAATGAACGAACTGTTGATTCAGAAAATTTGGTGGAAGGAAGAAGGAGACGAGCCATATCGTTCGTGTTAGGTGGCGGGCTCCAGGCTCCCAGGCCCCAAGTCGCCGTCAACATCCCTCGCCGTTCGTACGCGCCTTTGAAACCTCTCTCTCTCTCTCTACTTTTCTCCGAGATTGAATTCATTCCCACTCCACTGCAACTCTGCCAAAAAGCCCTGCCGGCATCGGATTCTTCAGTTGTGCGCATTCTCCCTGGCTGGTCCGCAGCTCAGACCACTGTATAATCTTTCTCTCTCTCTCTCGCCAATTCTCGCTGATCGCACAAAGCAGGAGCAGATGATTTTCTGTTCCTCGTCGCCGCCAATGGTGCTGCTTCGGCTCTCGTGATCGGAGCGAGCGAGCGAATCGGGCTCGCCGGATCGAAGTTGGGGAACTGGAACCGGAGCTTTTGCGGATTGACATGGCGCTGGTGCTCGCGGTGTTTCTGGCCGGGTTCGTCTTCGGGGCGCTCGCGATGATTGGGGTCGAAGTCCTGACGATTTTGGTCCTGGTCAACCGGTTGAGCCGGAAAGTTGGGAAGTCGGAAGCGTCTCCGTCGGCGGCTCGCGACGTCGATCACCAGCAATCGCTCGATTCCGCTCGCCGCAAGCAGGTACGGCATGTGCTTGGGTTCCAGCGTCTGCATGTGCCTGCTTCGGACCCTGCGGATTTTGTTCGCGTGATCCATGAATTGTGCCGTCTTTCGTTTTTCTTTCATTTTCATTGTTGTTTGATAAGCTGATAGAAGATGTTCCTCATCCTCCTAAAATGAAGGAGGATTAGGGGATGCATGCTGAATTAGGAGCTCGGTGCTCGTGCACGGGTTCGAAAAGTCACTCATGCTGAATTCACCTCTGTTTGCGTATGTCATGTTGGCAGCCATTTTATGTCCTTAAGATGAATGGAGAGAAGAGTCTTGAGCCTGTAATGGGAGCTGTGAAGTAGCTGGATATATAGGCAATAAGTCTTATGCAATTGTTGGTTTCCCCATGGTTTTGACAAGACACGACCAAATTTGACAGTAAATACTCAAAATGTTGCCCATTCATGCTACGTCTGTACGTGAAGAAGAAGAAGAAGAAGAAGGGGTACTCTTTTTTAGAGTAGTTTAATCCTACTAGCCTTTTTTGTTTCCCTGTGGATTATTTATAATAATCATATAATGCATATGTGCACACTACAATGTGACTGGCGCCATATTGTATGTCTCAAAACACGCCCTAGAGAGCTTGGTTGTAATATCCATATCGCTTTTTGTTGTATCTAATCTTGTCTAAGATTCATCTCTCTTTGTTAAGAACTGTAGGGACATGGACTAAACTAGATAATGATTATGTCATGCTTGAGTTTTTCCTCTTGGAGATAATGCGTCAACTCAACCCATATGATTGTTTTAGCAGCTAATTGATCTTTCTTCAGTTTATGATTTGACATTTTGAGAGATAGATAACTCTTGTAATACTATAGTAAAAGAAGTACACACTTTTTCCAGGTTGGAGTCTCTGCTAGCTTGTTTGTTTACCTTGTTAGCTCACTATCTGTGTTGCAGGGGGATGTTTGGGTTCTTGAGCCAGAAAGAGTTCCAAAAAGTCAGGTAGAGAAAGTACAGCGTGAGCAAAAGAAGAAAAAGGACTATTTTGAGGTTTCACCTGTTCGGAAGTATGCCATAATCAAGGACCATTCGCTCATTTTGACAGATGCAGACGGTTCTCCCACTGCTATACCGTTGAAGGGGTGTGTGATTGAGGCAGTTTCAGCAACAGACCGAACTTCCAGAAAATGGTATCGTCCCTTCTCTTTCCTCCTGGATGGAATGACATATACACAGCTCTCCAAAAGCCAATAGACAGTCCCCAGCTTGTTGTGTCTGGCCTTTGTGTTTTTCCTGATTCTGGTGAACGTTAGTTTTCTATGATTAGCACGTTAATACTTGTGTAATTTCCACCATTTATTTTCCACTTCTGATGAGTGCTACTTGTATACAGTGAACTTTAAACTTTTGCTCCACTTCTTTTATCCTAAGATAGCAATTGGTTCTTATTTGTTGCATGCTTTATACTTAGTCCAGCTGGAAACTATATTTAGTTTTCAATATTGCATAAAAGTGGTTCTTATTTACCGGCTTTTAATAAGTATATTGACGTATATACGTGGGAAATGTGCCCTGGGAGTGCCATCACTTACAATGTCAAATCACAAGGTTACCTGTAAATATATTATATATTAATAAAGATACAGCATCGCTCCCGCGGTTGGTGCGGCTCTTTTGCCACCACTTGATGAGCTTATTTTGCCACATTATCTAAGCACAATGTGGGTGTATAAACTCTTCTATGGTAATTAAAATGTCTTTGTGATACTTTTGATTACTGGTGACATTGCCTATACCATTTAACTATGATATGCAAGTTCTGTCTATGCTTTGCCACTCGAAAGTTCCATGTGATCATGGAAGTCTCATGTCATTCATCTGTGTTTGTGTGGGTCTTAAATGTGATGAAGACTTTTCTTCAGTTTTGTAGCATTATCGGTTTAACAAACTCAGAGATCTCATGATTAAGATGTATCCGCAGGGCCAAAAGGTTCCCTATCAAACTGGAAAGTAAGAGCTCAGCAATCTATAAAGGCAGCAAGGTCTTTTACATTTATCTTGAGACTTCTTGGGAGAAGGAGTCGTGGTGCAAGGCCCTTCGTCTTGCCTCATGTGATGACAGAAAAAGACTTACCTGGTTTTCCATGTTGGATGGCAACTTTAAGAGTTACTTGGTGTCTTTACACAAAGAATATCCATCATTTATGAAAACTCCTGTACCGGTCTATGCTGAGTGGATTGATAGGGAAAATAGGACTGATGGTTCTTCCTCAAGGGTTCGTTTATTCTGGAAAAAATTTGCAAAGAAGGTGTCTAAGGCTGGCATGGAGAATAAGTCATCTTGGGTCTCATCTTCTAGCCGTGAAGAAACAAAGATGAATGAAAGACTTACTGGTCACCAAGATTCTGCTTCAGCTCCTGGTTCAATAAGGGCATGTCCTCCTCAACATTCATTATCTTTACCCCATTCAGGAAGTCAGAGTCATATCTCTGTGGTCTCTGATGTTGATTCCGATGACAAATTCGGAGTAGACGATGGAACACTTTGTTGGAACTTGCTGATTTCGCGGCTCTTCTTTGATGCCAAAAGTAATGAAGAGATTAAAAGATCCTTACAATCTAGAATTCAGGTAATCTATGTGAAGTTTGATACATGTAGGGTATTGTTGAGTGTTTCTTTGCTTGTTGATCCATGACTTCTCAACTGTCATATGTAATTGTAGGAAATGCTTTTATAGCCTCTGTTTTGAAGCTATATCTACCCCCCTCTTTTTCTGTCAAGGAAAACACTTGGACTAATACATGTTCCTAATGCTAAGCTGGGAAAGTTGACCGGTGACCTTGCCTTCCAAATCAAAATATGAACGGGCCCAATTTCTGAGTATTTTCACTCATCATCTCGAAAGGCTAAAAGCTAGACAACTGCTGAGCATGCTATAGTACTCTCGACCTGTTTTGCATGGATGTGCCCCAATCCAAATTCTATATAAATGCCCAAGCTATTAGAAAAATGAAAAGAAAGTACTTCTAGATTTGGTTGGATCCCTGTCAATCTCCGTTTCTGAACTGTTTGGTCCCTCATCCTATCTTAACCCCCTCCACAAATATGAAATTGAGTTGACCTCCAATTACGGGGCAGTAGTTCTGCTCCAACATTTTCACTGGGGTAAGTATGAAAAATGTGGTTATTATTGAAAGCTAGCTACATCATTGACTCCATTCCCTTTTGTGGTTTGGGTTTCATAAGTCTGTTGAGCTTGTCATGGATGCTTGCATACATCACCTGTATCCTCATATCTCCATAAGTTTTCCTAGCAGTATGAGAAGCAATCACATCCAAAAAGGCTAGGGCAGGAGTTAATCTAACAAGGTCAATATGTTATATTGGGGATCTTATCTCATCAGAAAGGGTGATGACTTCATTCCTTTTCTTTCCTTCATTGAACGAAAGTATGGATGCTAGTCTCTCTCTCTCTATCCTATATTACATAGGCACAAGTACAAATATTGATTATTTTATTCCTTTAACAATTTGTGTGGCAGAGGACTCTGTCCAATATGAGGACTCCCAGTTATATTGGAGAAGTCTTATGCACTGATATTGAAACTGGAAATCTCCCTCCTTATATCCGTGGCATGAGGATTGTTCCCCAGGACATGAGCGAGATCTGGGCTTTTGAAGTAGATGTTGAATATTCTGGTGGTGCGATATTGGACATTGAAACAAGAATAGAGGTTCATGAATTAGATCTTCAGAATGATATATCAAACTCTGAAGAAGTCTCACCAGATCTTCTTGAAGGTTTTGAGTATCTTGGAAAGCAGCTGAATCTTTCTGACGGGCGAAATGATGCATCAGAGGAGAAGGGTGAATCAGATCCTAAACTAGGTCAGTATAAAAAATCTTCTTTAGGGGTTTCACGTTTTCTGTTAAATTGAAGGTACCTTGGTTTGATTTCTTTTTCTTTCCCTTGAGAGATTATTATTGCTGGGCAATCTGGTTTCAATGCTTTGAAGAATTTTTTTTTTTTTGGTCAAGGCTTTGAAGAAGTTAGAAGGCAGCTTTTTAATGGGCCAACAGCTTGTCCTCACTCCTCATGAACGTGCATGCTTAACCTAATTGTAATCCCATCTATTGCTAGTGCTTATATTCAAGAAGTTATTTTGAGGGGGATAGATTTCGAGAGGGTAAGGTTAAGAATTAAGAGTATTTGAGGGCTGATTCAAAAGCTTTTAGTCCGCTAACAGAGAATCATATCCTTTGATGTATATGAAGGCAATGTTTAACAGAGTTTATTAAGAAGGAAAATTTATTTTGGTGGAGCTATTTACTGAACTAGGTAGCTTTCTATATCCCTTGAAGACCGCTTGATCTCTTGAATTAATCCTTTTCTGCTTCTTGTATTCTTTAAAGTTTTCTTTTATGGTCTGGGAACTTATGTTTATATCTGTACATTACAGAGTGTGTCTCTTATGTCGTCAGAATTTGCATAGGTACTCTGTCTTCGTGGATGATATTTTCAACTTTTTGCTTAGATGATCTGATAAATGATATCCTCAGTGTTATTTTGCCACAATGGATTTGGGACTAATGTAGCTTAATATATCTAGTTTCAGAGGGAATGAAGAGCTCTAAGAGCAATATGCCAGCAACTCACAAGTCCAGGTGGAAGTCTATTCTAAATACAGTTGCCAAACAGGTCTCACAGGTTGGTACTCTTGGTTGAGCTGGCACTTGCAGTTGTTGATTGTCTTAATGACTAGTGTCATAAAAGAGTCAACAATGTTTACCAAAACTAAAAAACAAGATTGTGCAACATAAAGTGCCCTCCTTGCTCCTTTAAAGAGTTATTGCTCCCATTTATACAGGAATTGACTTCAAACTGACTGATAATTTCCAATCTAAGGTGCCAATAACTTTGCGGATTAAGGTGGCTTCTCTTCGAGGAACGCTGCGGGTGCAGATGAAGCCACCCCCTTCCGATCAACTGTGGTTTGGTTTCTCGTCAATGCCTGAAATAGATTTTAACCTGGAGTCATCTGTTGGCGAACACAAAATCAATAGTGGACACATTGCGTCATTCCTAATAAACCGTTTCAAGGTATTGAATTTCTCAGCAGCAGTTCTTTCTTGTTCTTATATTTTGTGAGGAGAGTTAATGGGATTTTGCTTGCTGCAGTATTAAATTGTTGTCATATTGGTCGACCTTTCTAAAATGCAGTAGAATAGGGATAAATACTCCATGGCTATCTATTGCATTAAAACTTCAGTTTAACTTTCAAGGGTTGTAATAGGCTGGTTGACAACTTTTGATTTGGTTTTTGGTCTGAAATTGGTTTCATATTTTCTTCCTTCTTTGCGTTAGAATTGTTAATTTGAGGTCACGTCAAGGTCGTGCTGTAGCTTTGCCAATTGATGGATGTGGTCTTGCTTTGAAACTTTAGGTAGATGTGTGCCCAGTTTTCAAGGATCCACAATTTACTTCTGTCTCTCTCCATATAATAGAGAGAGTTATGATTAACCACTTTTCTGGCTAAACTATGCTTGAAGAACTGAAACTCATTTCCCTAGTTTGGATAATTTCAATTTGGCATTGTTGCTATCTCTTTTGCGCTGCATCATTTTCTAATAGTGGCATAGGAGTTATTCAAGTGCTCTCTTTCTAGTAGTTCTGCCCATTTAAGTGCATATACAGCAAAGTTAATAAGCATTCCTGACTTGTTTGCTCTCGTACTGTTTAGGCCTCAATACGCGAAACCATGGTGCTTCCTAACTGCGAGAGTCTATGCATTCCATGGATGCTAGCGGAAAAGAATGACTGGGTTCCACGAAAAGCCGCTCCTTTCATCTGGCTTAGTCAAGAAGGCACCAAAGATCTGATGCCCATGGTTGAGAAGCCCTGCTCTCAACCAGTCGAGGCAAAACCGAAGACTGACTTGAGTAGGCAACCATCGAGTGGTCATTCTGAAAGCAAGCAGCAAAAGCTAAACAATGCAGAGCCTGAGCTGACATCAACCAGCGAACCCAGAGAGTCACCGGGACCTACAAATGCAAGCAACCTTCAAAAGCGGAGCCTATCTTCACAAGAATTGACAACCCCATTATTACTGAATGATGAGCTCCAGGATGACTTCCGACGGAATGGAGAGACTCCAGTGGCCAGTTCGCCGTCGAGGTCTGTAATTATATCAGACAATCAAGACCAGACGTTGGAACATGACGATGCAAGGCCAAAGAGGCTGGGAACGAGAGCAAGGATGCTCGATCTGGGGAAAAAGATGGGCGAGAAACTCGAACGTCGTATCGAAGAGAAAAGAAAGCACCTTGTTGAGAAGATGCGCGGACCGACGTAGAGATAAATCCAGAGTTTAGACTGCTGGTGAAGTGGGATTGTGAAATCAAATGCAGAGAGCAACATTGTCCAGCTGAGGAGTGCAAGTCGTGTGTAGCTTTTTAGCTGCAGTAGTCGCCCCATCTATTCTTTACTCTTCAAAATCTGTCTTCGTTCAACATTGTAAAGTATGCAATTTGAAGTTCCACATTCACTTTGTAAAAGACACTCTGACCAAAACACGTTTCAAGTACTCCGAGTGGTTAGGTGGTTGAGCCTTTCTGCTCGGCAAGCGAGAGGTCTCGAGTTCGATATCCCTAGCGCCGTCAATTCGTCAAATCCACCTCGAAAATCATGGCATGTGACTCTATAGCTACCCAGTGTGGCTGGAACGCGAGACTGCCGCTCCGGTGGTGATAAATACAAGTCGGGGACTGGCCCCGGATTGATCAACACAAACCGTAATACATCTTGTGCTCCTTCTGGTTCACAATCAGCTTATATACAAAGTAAGGTTAATGCTCCGAGAGCGCCAAATTAAAAAATCCGCGGCAGTTTCGCTCAGGAGTTGGCCCTCTGTTTGTCCTTCTATATTTTTTGCTAGAATTTTTTTGTTCTTTTCGCGTTCTAAATAGTTTTCTATAAGAAAGATTATTACTCAAAGCTTCTTTGGTTTGCGATAGAAATAGAGGAATTTGACGAAAAGAAGGTTTAGTTGAGAGCTTGGAATGATCAAACTAGCGAATGCCACCGATGTGCGAAAAAGATGCACGATGTGCATGAAACTATAAGATTGGATGGCATCTAGTTATATACTGTAAGTTTATGATTGGTCCTCGAACAACGAATGATTTGAATTTTTTTTTCTAAAAATGACTGTTTAAAATAATTAATCAATAAAAATTAATAATAATTTATATCTAAATATTTTCTGTTCTGTTGCTTTATTTTCTGTGAGCAAAATGTCTTACAAATCACGCACGCGCCCGAGTCGTCGTTAACGCAGGGTCTTAACGGCCTGGTAGATCAATCTCTATAAACCCTAAACCCCTCTCTCGCTCTCCATAGCGAGTCGAGGTTTCAAACTGTGCAGGACGCAGAGATGTCGAAGTCTTGCAAGGGCCTAGCTATGGAGCTGGTCAAGTGCCTCAGCGAATCCGATTGCGTCAAGGTTTGGCCTCGGTTTTGCCTCCGTGATCTCGCCTCCTGATTCGACCGTGCTCTTGGCGGGGCTTGCGTGATGGCAAGTCGCGGCTTTTGATCGCTTTCATGGCGGGTCTTTTTTTCACAGGTGGAGAAACGATCGTACAGGGAATGCGCCGGAGAGAAGAGCCCGTCCATATCCAGCGAGTGTGTGGGGTTGAGGGAGACTTACTTCAATTGCAAGAGAGGCCAGGCATCTCTCTCTCTCCAATTTCAGCGAGTGTGTGGGGTTGAGCGCGCATGATTTGCATTCCTGATTATGAAATTGGAAGATACTGGGTTTGCTTCTTTTACGTGTGATTACGGTGGAAATTTGTTCCTAGACATTTCCGCAATTCCTTCGCTAAATAGAGTTTTACTGTAGCAAGAATTGAGTTGGTAAAACAGTTCTTTGAAGATTCCTCGAGTTTAGGGTTTTCGTTTGATAGGTGTGACGAAACATTCGTTTTCTTGTACAGAAAAAAGCAAAAGATGTTGGGTGGACTGAGCTGTTTGGAGAGGTACAGCGGAACGTAGTTCAGGAAATGAATCTTTTTGAGGATGGACACTGTCTTTGTGCCTTTACGTCCCTGTTATGTCAGTCAATCAATGAAGTCATATTAGGACCGCACGTCGGCCCTGAGAAATTTGATTGATTCCTGAAAGTCCCGGCATGGTATAGTTGGTTTTTGTTGGCCATGCAGGAAAAAAATATCTTGAGCGGTTTCAACCCTTGAGCTGACTTTCCCTGCCTTCTTTTGATACTCACGACAGCAAAGCAAGTTGGGTAATGTTATTGGACGAGGGGTCTCATTCTCTTGAGGCCACTCATGAACCACAGTCAAGTAGATTTTAGATCTTCTCCTAGTGTGCTTGCTACATGGTTTGATTCATGCTAACTATTCTCATTTCTCTGACTATTCACAGACATGCTCAGTCAATTTTATCCAGTTAGTTTTTTAAACTTGTATGGTGTTGTCGTTCTTAGTTTTGTAACAGGGTCGAGAAGTTCAGTTTGGAAGGGTTAAATGACTGATGGATTGGATGTAGTGTGGTGGCAGAGAGAAATAGAGACGCCATCCCACTTTAAGAGAGAGAAATCGTGAAGAACTAGAATTGGTTAGTTTTAGTTTTAGCCAGCTTTAGTTACACAGACACTTCAAAGTCAGTTCTTTCTTGTTGGAAGCTTCCTTGGTGGCCATATAAATGTGTTTACCTATGTGTTTCTTTTTTCTTTTTTTTTTGTGTGTTTTTGTGTGTGTGTGTGTGTGT
>BCNH02000008.1:4498605-4580261 GCA_001662345.2 Metrosideros polymorpha var. glaberrima | reverse complement strand
CCTTTTTTTAAAAATAATTTTGAATGTTTTATTTAATAAAAAAGTAAAATACGAAAATGCCTTTGGATAAGAAAAATTTTGGGGTAAATGTGTCACACGGATAGAAGTTTGGGGTTTTTGGTGTCAAAAAAAGAAGTTTGGAGTAAATTTGTCACACTGTATAAGTTTTGGATAAATATGTCACAGATAGCAAAGTTTGGAGTTTTTGGTGATAAAAAAAAAGTTTAGGATAAATATGTTACAAATGATAAAGTTTGAGGTTTTTGGTGGTCTTTTCCCTTTTAAATTTGGGGCCTCCTCCAATTGAAAATGACAAACGGCAGTGCTCGAAGGAGCGCCGCTGTTTGGGGACGCGCACGGCCACTCTTCATTCAGGCTTCACGAAGCTGAGTGGCTTCGTCGAAGCCCTCTCCATCCTTCCCTCCCTCACCAAGCTCCGACAGGCGGCGTCGAGCGGAGGTGAGCTCGCTCGCTCTCTCTCTCTCTCTCTGTGGCTCCGTCACTTGCTGTAGCTCGAGTTCGTCGGTACTGTATTAGCTGAAGGCGATAGCATGTCCACGGCGAGAATCCGCCGCGCTTTTGCGTGATGTTCCTTCCACGGCTTCATATATCTTGTCTCTGTTGTCGATTCGACGTGTGCGTGCTCGCCATCGAGTTTTGATTCCCCTGCACGATTTCGCAAGTGGCAATCCTCGTCGGACAAGGTTTAACAGGGAACGGTAGCCTAGTTGTTTAACGACATCTGGTCGTTTTGTTTGTTTCTCGCACGCTGGTGCATCGGCATTGCATTTCTCTGCCGTGATGGCTTGGCGAATTGGTGAGGCTGGTAATTATATGGTCCACCCCGATCAGAAGATGCTCTCCTCGTTCATCCCAAGCTGTCAATTTTGATCATCTGCATTTGTTTCAAGCGAGAACTTTCATTCGTCGAGCTTGATGAACTTGGATTGGAGGAGGCAGATGATCTGAATTCATGGTTAATTTGATGCCTAAGAAGCAAGAAGATGTTCTTTGAACTGTTTCTATTCTATGAGCTAGACAGGCTGTGGATGGTGTTTGATCTCAGCAATGATGATGAATGTTTGTTTTTTTAACTACCTTTATCATTCAAAAGACGCCTTTCTATAGGAAATGGAGGTATATTACCCTCATTGGCTCATAACAGTCTTATGAAGCAACATTTTATTTGCTTATAAAAACCATTGACCGTGGCAATGACAAAAAATACCTGGGTTCTCATCACTCGCAAGACTTATGAATCACCAAAAAGTAGAAAAATGGGGACCTTCATATGGAATAGTGGTTTATGAGGACTTCACAGTCTCATATGTTTGTTCAACCAAGTTAATTATCTATTTTTTCTGCTCTCAAATCCTTCAAACTGTTGTATAGAATGTTTTGCATGTTTCACTACTATGTTGCTCTCAAGCACCATCATGTTGCTTTCAAGCAATTAGTGGATAGGTTTTCAGCGCTTGGCGGCTTATTTCTTTGCATTTTTATGTACAGACAATATTGTTTAGACCAGACCTACAGAAGGAGCTTTACTAGCTTTGGGGGCTGTGACATGTCAACTGGCCCAGGATTTGATTTTCTTGTAGATTGTATGTCTCTTGACTATCGGCTATAGTTTTTTGCTTGATTTCCTTTAAGAAGTCACATGGGAGAAGAAGAAACCCAAAGTGATGCGAGTTGAAGTGTAACGGGCCATTGAGGTAGGCTTAGGATGATGATCCATGATTGTGGTCTTGCTTCAACATTGAGGAAATAAAAGGGGGGCTTCCATTCCTTTTGCTCTCATATGCTTAGATGATAATTTTGCTACACATTTCATATAGCCTTGTATGGGTAAATGCTATGCAAGAAAATTAATAGCAATATACTTGTTGAAGATTAACTGGCTAGTATATGAAAATCGTATAGGCATATGCAGCACTTTTCTGTTTATCTCCGACTGTGAACTTGCATTGTTCATAGCAGTCTGGCTTATGATGTGATCAGCAATTTTTTGAGCTGGGCTTGTGTTTCAAACCTGTCCTTTCTTGTTACTTTACACCATAGGATGTTAATTTTTGCCCTGTCGAAGCCAAATGCCTAATGTCAACAGGGATATCTGTTCTGCCTATGCATTTTCCACTCAATTTCTTGAGGTACGAGTATTTTTCTCTGTTTTGCTCTTATGACGGTTATTCCTGTATGCCGAAACAATATCAGCCATTGCTAATGATGGACATAACATTGTGGTACGTTTCACCATTAATATTTCTGCTTCTATTATGCTAGAGTTGATGATTAGGGGGTTTACTCCACAAAGGTTTGTCTATGTTCCATGTTTCCCGTGTCACAGTTTTGGTAATCTAATCTCCTAAGACTTTCAGAAAACTGAGCCCTTAACATTGATAACATTCTCCCTCATTGCAGGATGGTGCGCAGCAACTTGTTCTTGGTCTTTACATAATAAGGGGCGATAACATGTAATGACATACTCCATCTCAGTTCAAGTCCTTTTGTGTTTTTCTTTTCCTTTTGTTCTTTTATTAGATATAACAGAAAGCAGAAGAACAGGAATTGCCACAGTTGGATGTTTTTTTCATATCTGTTCTGGTTTTTCCTTTACTTTGGCTCTGTGGCTTCCTCAAAGTAAAAGCTGTTCATGAAAATATGGTTTTCGGAATTCTGTTTTCGCAGAAGCGTTGTTGGAGAAAAAGATGAGGAGCTTGATTCCAATCTGGACTTGTCCAAGCTGAGAGGTCATCGCCTTAAGCCTGTAATCTATTGATCATGTGCTAATGCTGTCAGATATGCAAGCCAGTCGAGGGTTGGTTTACCAGGCTTTGCAGTGTATCATTTCTATGACATAATACATGTGCTACATCAGAGTTACGTGCATTTTGTGAGTCCTAATCGTAGGTTGGTCAATGATCTTTCTAGATAAAACTTAGTACTGTTTGTGATTCTTTCTGATGCGGTGGTTGATGACCTATCTAATGTGCAGTCACCCGAGTATCATCAGGAAACCGAAAGGTCGCCGACGGACTATCTTATGTTTGATGGGTTACAAAGTGAACATTAATTTTGAATATATGGGTCATTATGCCCCATGTGTACTTGGTTAGCGATCAGGTTCTAGACCTCCCTAGTGTGAGGTCGCGCCCCATGATCATAAAACTTCGCAAACTTTTGAGACCACAGAATTGAGAATGGTAGATTGGTTTCACCTGTATGCACTGATCCATCCTCAATTTGGAGCAAGGGTTCTGTTCCTCTGTCCCTGAATTTGATCGATTTGTCGTTCGTCCTTTAGACATGGTGTCATTCACCCTTTTGCTTGATGGAGATGAGATGGGGCTTGTATTGCATAAACCTATTGTATAAGCTAAATGAATCTGGACGGTTAGATCCGGTAGGACCTATAGAGAGGGTCCCACTTTTATAAATGTTTCTCACTCAACGTCGGTACAAATACTAGGTTCATCTATTGAGACGCCTCGTACTGCCCATATTTGACTATCAAATTCAAAAGTCCTAACATCATTACCAGGACTATAAGATCAGATGAATCCACTCGACATTTCCCATGGTCGGTGGACAATCGAAACCCTAGATGGCTAATCCCACATGTAATCAATGGCATCTCACTGAGAAAAAAGAATTTGCATCGGAAAATCTATAAAAAAAGTCCTAAACCAATTGCTATTTGTCAATTCAGTCATAAACGTATTAGATTTTTGCTAATTCAGTTCTAAACTTTTTAAATTTGCCAATTGAGTCTTAAACTTTTTGCATTTGTGCCAATTCAGTTCTTTTAGCGGGCCGGTGCTGATGTAGACAATTTTAACAATATTTTAATATTTTTCAATTTCTTTATTTTTATTTATTTATTTCTCTTTCTCTTTTGCTATTCTCTTATGTTTGGGCGAGGGCAGCCTCACCCGCGGTTGGCGAAGCCATGGCCACTATTGCCCGTGAGCGAGGCCATGGCAAGGCTGCCCTCGCCCAGACCTAGGTGAGAGCGCCTCGCTGGCCATCGGGGAGGGCTTCACGGCCTTGGCCCTATGGCCGACGACCCTTGCCGGTGCTTGTCGGCAATAGGGGGAAGAAAATCAAAAAAGAAAGAGAAAAACATATAAAATATAAAAAAATTCAAAAAATATTAAAATACTATTAAAATTATTCACGTCAGCGCCGGCCAGTCAAAAGGACTGAATTGACACAAATGCAAAATGTTTATGACTAAATTAACAAACTTAAAAAGTTTAGAACTGAATTGGCAAAAGTGTAATAGGTTTAAGATTTTTTTTTGACAATTTTTCCAATTTGCATCTATGACTCTTTTCTATTGTTGGGTATGGAATGTGATGTACGAAACGGATGGTCCTTACAAGCCATCCATCCGAGGTTGAACGAACTGGCCGAGGTCAGGTCGTAGACAAAAGTTCCTTCTCTTGCACGCTATTTACCCTTGAACGGGGAGACTCCACTCGGAAACCCGTGGGAAAATAAGATAATATCATCTTGACTGCCTCGAACTCTGTTCTTCATCTTTCTGGGCGAATTTGACTGTGCAGATCTGACTTGGGATGGAGCGATTGGGATTACAATATGTTTTAGCATTCAATTCCGTGTTTAATGCTCCAACTCCCACTCGGATTCATGCCTAGACAATCGTAATTAATGACTCCCTTGCATATTATTTTCTTCCACATGACGGTGGGATATAATATTAGGGGCATTTGCATTATGAGACGTAATACGTAATTACTATCTGTAGCCTTCATCGAGACTAATGTCAAAATGTGAGCTACCCTCTTCCAGCCGATCACCTTGGAGATGCTATTGGAGAATTGCGAGTGTGGTCAGGTAAAAACTCTTGAATTTTTCTTAACTTCAATTTGTCAAATGACTAGTTTTCTTTTGCCACCCGGGGGCACAACCGTAATTAGCTGGCTACATGGAGGGGAATTAGCGCGATAAGCCACGGCCGTAGCCACTCACTTAACTCCGAGTTTCTAAAGGCAGAAATCCAACTCCAGCTATCAATTTTCGAGCCGAAAGCCTCAGTTAAAACGCAAATTGGAAACAGAAAAGCCAAATGCTATTATAGATCTCTTTAGTTTGTGATCCAGCGATTACTGCATGAAACCGGTTTGAGTTTCTGTCCTCGTTGTCAAGATGTTGATTTTCCACTCAGTCGTCCTCGATTAAAAATTTGCAAGCTCAGCTCGATATTTTCAGCCGACATAATAAGCTTAGCCAACCATAATCCAAAGTAGAAAAATACAACATTAAATTTAATTGGGTTAATACCGCGAAAAATCTCAAATTTGTGCACCTGCGACAAATTTACCATAATTTAATTTTTTGACCACGAAAAACTCCCAAACTGGCACACATGTGACAAATTTACCCATACTTAGTTTTTTTATTTATTATAAATAATAATAACAACTTAATTGACATTTTTTTAATTAGCTCATTTTCTAGCGAAAGGGCTCGGTTTATCTTCTCCGATAAACCCTAAAATTTAGAGTAAATTTATTACAGGTGTACCAATATGGGGTTTTTGGTGTTCAAAAAATTAATTTTAAGTAAATTTGTCAAAAGTATGCCAATGTGAAGTTTTTCGGGATAATAACCCGATTTAATTCCATGAGGTGACTTTAGTGGCCAAAGGGACATGCGCATGTGTGTGAATCAAATACACACAGGAAATTGAGCTGAGCTTGCAAATTTCAAGAATGATCATAAAGCAAACGGCGGGCACCGCAAATCAAGGGAGCATTAGATACTGCCTTCTCGACACAAAAGTAAAAAAGGAACTGGTGGTGCTGTTCTACACACCCCAACCGTAGAATACAAGGTTCGGAACGAGATTCACAACCGCTTTTTGGTCGATCCTTTACGTTGATTCTACGTGCGATGGGCCACTTGACCATGTCTTCTTCCATGCATGTTCCTTTCAAGTCCCTCCTTCATGTAGCAGTTGACCCATGTACAATGCACAGCTCAACTCACGTACTGTATGCATATATATGTACGTATGCTTAGACGTATACCGAGATGAAATGAATCACAGGGTTGACAGTACATGACGAGAATGATTACCGACCTTGGATCGGGCTGGACCGGACCGTCTTCTCATCTCCAGATTTAATATCATCCGTCCCTAAAGTTGACTGTACTTAAGCTCGCTCTTCTTGATCTTCTGGTTCATCCTGTGCAGTTAATAAGCAGATAAAAATAAGCAAGTACACATGCAAAATCCTCATGACTGCACATGGGGGAGTTGTGCTCCTTGAGAGTGAAGAGCTGTGTGTACCTTGAGATAAGAAATTGTACGCCCATTTCCCTCCTCTAGATTCGATGCAGATGGAATTTCAAACCCCTGTTGCTACTTCCAATTCAATTCAATTCAACAGATCCAAGATTTTCCAGCTTTTATGACATTCTTTTATTTTTTCTTTTCTTTTTCTCCTTTTGATAAGTCAAGCACTAAGTTGTATCTCTCATTCCCCTCTCTATAAATAAGTAGCATAGGCAAGCAAGTTTCTTCAGGCTTTTCACTAATCCCCTAGTGTTGCCAAGTAACACAATTTAGGTTAGACATGGAAGCCCATAGTACTGCATCGCTCATGAACCTTCTGTTGTTGTTGAGCTCCATTGCCCTCAGCAATGCCGACCTCTATGGCAACCCCTCGCCGCCCCCACCGCCAACCGGGCCAGAGGCGCCTCCGCCCTCGGCCGTGGCCGGAAAGGTGTTCCCACCCCAGTCGGTCCAATGCAATGACCCGTTCACGAAGTGCTTTGGCCAGAACATCGTCTGCCCTCAGCAGTGCCCATCCTTCAAGCCTGCTGACCCAACTGCCAAGGCCTGTGTTATTGACTGCAACACCCCCAAATGTGAAGCCTTTTGCAAGAGTATGTCTCTCCACATACTCTCTCTCTCTCTCTCTCTCTCTCATTCATCCATATCCATGCAGAGAGGCTATATACTCTTCTTATTATGAGTTCCATTCATAGCATTGAAAAATTCATGCAGATATACTGTATATGCAGTCAGAGGTCCAGCTTCTTGAATAATGGCAATTATACTAATCTCATACATTCTAGTGTACTATCTAGTAATGCAGCATGATTAAACCAATTCAACCATTGCTGGTGTTTTAATTGCAGACTGCACCGCCAACTGCAATGGAGTAGGCTCCGCCTGCGGCGACCCCAGATTCATCGGAGGCGATGGCATAGTCTTCTACTTCCATGGAGAGACCAACGGCCACTTTGCTCTCGTCTCTGACCAGAACCTCCAAATCAATGCCCGGTTCATCGGTCGCCGCCCTGAGGGAAGGAAGCGCGACAACACGTGGATCCAAGCACTAGGCCTCAGGTTCAACCGCCACACCTTCACTCTCTCCGCCAAAAAGGTAGCCCACTGGGACGACAAAGTTGACCAGCTCGCTTTCACCTACGACGACCAGCGGGTCCACATCGCTGACGGTCACCTCTCGAGCTGGTCGGCTCCGGATAGCCCTCTCTCTGTGGAGCGGACCGCTCACCACAATGCGATCACTGTGACTCTTCCTGGCGTCCTGGAAATTTCCGCGAGCGTAGTTCCAATCACTAAGGAAGACGACAGGATCCACAACTATCAGATTCCCGCGGACGACTGCTTCGCGCACTTGGAGGTGCAGTTCAGGTTCTTCGATCTGTCGGAGCGGGTGGAGGGCGTGTTGGGGCAGACCTACAGGCCCGATTTCCAGAACCCAGTGAAGAGAGGAGTCGCGATGCCGATCATGGGAGGTGAGAACAAGTACAGGACGTCCTCTCTCGCGTCTGCGGACTGTCAGTACTGCATCTTCGATCCAGAGGCAGCGTTGCTCGCGGAGGCGAAGCCGTTGGCATTGGAGTCGGCAAACGCAATGGAGTGCACCAGCAAGTTCAGCAACGGACGTGGAGTAGTCTGCCGCCGGTAGAGATTAAGACATGAATATGAATAATAATGTCGAGAGGCTTAGGGTTTGCTGATAGGGAAAGTGGAGAAGAAGGAGGACATACTGAGTCAGATTGCAGTAATTAATACTGTGTACCAGTTAATGCATGTGTTGTATTGAAATAAAATACTTTCACTTCAATTTCAAGCCTGTTATTCTTGCATTGACACGCACGTTTCTCTTTGAGCCATGATTTGAATTCATGAAGTTAAAGCAGAGATTCGTGCCTGGGATCCTGTTTGTAAACTAACCAAATCTCCGAAATTACACTGTCTGGATCATGAGCTTCTTGAAAGGACATCGTCTCTTTCTCGTGAAGAACTTACTTCGACATGGGTCCTTAGTAAAAATTGTCCAAAAAGTCCTAAATCTATTGTATTTTTGCCAATCCAATTATGAACTTTTCAATTTTGTCAATTGAGTCCTAAACATTTTCACTTTTTGCCAATTAAGTCCATTCGGCCAAATTTTGCTAATGTGGACGCCGACCGTCCAATATGGTGCGACTGGCACTAACGTTGACAACTTTTAATAATATTTTTTTAAAAAAATAGAGTTTTTTTAAATAAATTTAATAATTTTTTCCTTTTTTTTTTTTTTTCTGGTCGGCAAAGGGCTACACTTGCTTGTGTGGCCAGCGAAGGGCCACCGGCCAGGCGGTGGCTAACCTCGCTAGGCCAACCCTCGCCTGGGCAAGGCAAGGGCTAGCGTCGCCAAATCTGGCGAGGCCAACCCTCGCCCAAGCCATGGCAGCCTCGCTCGGCATCGCCCAACGTCGACGAGCATCAGGCGACGCCGAGTGAGACCATTGTGGCCTGGACGAGGGTCGGCCTTGCCAAATTTGATGAGGCTAGTCCTTGCCTCAACCACGCGAGGCCGATCTCGCTTGTGGCGGCGAGGGCGACCCTCGCTCGGCGTTGCCTGGGCCAAGGCGAGTAGAGCCTAGCCTGTGATGATAGGGCATATAGTTAAAAACTCTATGAAAAGTGCTCAAATCTCTCTTCTAATTTTGATGCACAAATAACCTCATATAAGGAACAGTTACAAAAACGTAACGCAAGAGAGACAGTCTCATTGAGCCAGTGATACATAGGGCAATTAAGGAGAAGCACTTGATGGATTATCACTATTCTGCATTAAAGACAATGAATTTCAAATCAGGTGCGCAAATTCCTTTTTCCTTCGATACTTTGTTCTAAATTCTGACTATGGAGATCTTGGGGCGCCTTTTTCGCGACTTACATCTAGCACAATAGTCCACCGCCGTAGTCACCGACTTAGCTCTTAGTTTCTCAAGGCGGAAATAGAGCTCCAACTATCTGTTTTAAGTCGAAAGCCTTACTTAAAACGCAAATTGCAACTCCCTCTCCGAAAAGAGGAAAGCCAAGTGCTTCTATAGATCTCTTGGATTTGTGATCTAATGATTATTGCGTGAAACCGTTCGTATTTCTCTCCCCGTAGTCAAAATGTTGATTTTCCACTCAGGCGTTCTCGGTTAAAAATTTGCCATAGGCTAGCTGGGAAGTACTTCAGGGAAGTTTACTCAACCCAGGAAAATTAAATCACGTCACCCACACAACATGTCACCGCTTTATAAATTGATCTTTCACAGCTGAAGCAGATCAATGGCAGACCAATATTCGATTACCTCACAAATCAAGTAAGACGGGAGCCAAAGTCCAATACAAAGTTGTTTACATTGGTGGAGTAGCGAGGCGAACCTGTGTAGTGTGTATTTGATAACACATACGCATGTCCCTTTAGCCACTAAAGTCACCTCATGGAATTAAATTTATTTTTATTACTACGAAAAATTCCAAACTGGTACATATGTGACGAATTTACCTCAAACTATTTTTTTGACCATGAAAAGCCACAAATTGGTACACATGCGGCAAATTTATCCAAAACTAATTTTTTGACCACCAAAAACTCCAAATCAGTACACCTGTGACAAATTTACTCCAAATTTTAGGATTTGTCAGAGAAGATGAAATGAGCCATGTCCTGAAAAATAAGCTAATTGAAGAAACGTCAACTAAGTTATTTTTATTTTTAAAAAATTAAGTTTTGGGTAAATTTGTCACAGGTGTTCTGGTTTGGGGTTTTTGATGGTAAAAAAATTAAGTTTTAGATAAATTTGTCACAGGAGTACCAATTTGGAATTTTCATGATCAAAATAAAGGTTTGGGGTAAATTTGATACAGTTATACAAGTTTGAGGTTTTTCATGGTATTAATCCTTAAATTTAATCTTGTATTATTCTACTTTGGATTATGGTTGGCTAAGCTTATCATGTCGGCTGAAAAAATTGAGTTCAACTTGCAAACTTCAAAGAAGATCATTAATAAGCAACTAAATAGCGTGCACCGCAAATCAAGAGAGCACCAGATAGATACTGCCTTCTCGACACAAAAGTAAAAGTTACTGATGCTGTTCTACACCCGAACCGTAGAATACAAGGTTTGGAATGAGAATCTGAACCTTTTTGGTCGATCCTTTACGTTGATTCTACGTGCGATGGGCCAATCGATTCAGATTCTCCAGCTTCACAGATCGCAGCCCATGTCTTCTTCCATGCATGTTCCTTTCAAGACCCTCCTTCATGCAGCAGTTGACCCATGTATAATGCACAGCTCAACTCATGTACTGTATGCATATATGTATGTATGTATGTTTTGACTTATAGTGAGATGAAATGAATCGCAGGGTTGACGGCACATGATGAGAAAGAACACCGTCCTCAGATCGGACCGGACCGGACCGTCTTCTCATCTCCAGATTTAATGTCATCCGTCCTTAAAGTTGACTGTACTTAAGCTCGCTCTTCTTGATCTTCTGGTTCATCCTGTGCAGTTAATAAGCAGACAAATATAAGCAATTATACATGCAAAATCCTCATGACTGCACATGGGGTGGGGGTTGTGCTCCTCGAGAGTGAAGATCTGTATGTACCTTCAGATTCCGATTTCCCTCCTCTAGACTAAATGCAGATGGAATTTCAAACCCCAGTTGCTACTCCCAATTCAATTCAATTCGGCAGATCCAAGATTTTCCATCTTACTTCATTTATGACATTTTTCTTTTCTCCTTTTGATATGTCAAACCCTGACTTCTATCTCTCTTTCCCCTCTCTATAAATAAGTAGCATAGCCAAGCAAGTTTCTTCAGGCCTTTCACTAATCCCCTAGTGTTGCCAAGTAACACAATTTAGGTTAGACATGGAAGCCCATAGTAGTGCATTGCTCATTACCCTTCTGTTGTTGTTGAGCTCCATTGCTGTCAGCAATGCCGACCTCTATGGCAACCCCTCACCGCCCCCACCACCAACCGGACCGGAGGCACCTCCGCCCTCGGCCGTGGCCGGGAAGGTTTTCCCACCCCAGTCGGTCCTATGCAATGACCCATTCACGAAGTGCTTTGCCCAGAACATCAGTTGCCCTCATCAGTGCCCATCCTTCAAGCCTGCTGACCCAACTGCCAAAGCCTGTGTTATTGACTGCAACACCCCCAAATGTGAAGCCTTTTGCAAGAGTATGTCTCTCCACATACTCTCTCTCTCTCTCTCTCTCTCTCTCTCTCTCTCATTCATCCATATCCATGCAGAGAGGCTATAGACTCTTCTTATTATGAGTCCCATTCATACCATTGAAAAATGCATGCAGATATACTGTATATGCAGTCAGAGGTCCAGTTTCTTGAATAATGGCAATTATACTAATCTCAAACATTCTAGTGTACTATCTAGTAATGCAACATGATTAAACCATTTCAACCATTGCTGGTGTTTTAATTGCAGACCGCACGGCCAACTGCAATGGAGTAGGCTCCGCCTGCGGCGACCCCAGATTCATCGGAGGCGATGGTATAGTCTTCTACTTCCATGGAGAGACCAACGGCCACTTTGCTCTCGTCTCTGACCAGAACCTCCAAATCAATGCCCGGTTCATTGGTCGCCGCCCTGAGGGAAGGAAGCGCGACAACACGTGGATCCAAGCACTAGGCCTCAGGTTCAACCGCCACACCTTCACTCTCTCAGCCAAAAAGGTCGCTCACTGGGACGACAAAGTTGACCAGCTCGCTTTCACCTACGACGACCAGCGGGTCCACATCGCTGAAGGTCACCTCTGGAGCTGGTCGGCTCCGGATAGCCCTCTCTCTGTGGAGCGGACCGCTAACCACAATGCGATCACTGTGACTCTTCCTGGCGTCCTGGAAATTTCCGCGAGCGTAGTGCCAATCACTAAGGAAGACGACAGGATCCACAACTATCAGATTCCCGCGAACGACTGCTTCGCGCACTTGGAGGTGCAGTTCAGGTTCTTCGATCTCTCGGAGCGGGTGGAGGGCGTGTTGGGGCAGACCTACAGGGCCGATTTCCAGAACCCAGTGAAGAGAGGAGTCGCGATGCCGATCATGGGAGGTGAGAGCAAGTACAGGACGTCCACTCTTGTATCGGCAGACTGTCAGTACTGCATCTTCGACCCAGAGGCAGCGTTGCTCGCGGAGGCGAAGCCATTGGCATTGGAGTCGGCAAACGCAATGGAGTGCACCAGCAAGTTCAGCAACGGACGTGGAGTAGTCTGCCGCCGGTAGAGATTAAGACATGAATAGGGAGTATATGTACGGTTGATGGTGGAATAATCATATTGAGAGGTTTAGGATTTGTGATAGAGAAAGTGGAGAAGAAGCAGGATATACTGAGTCAGATTGCACTGATATTGTGTCGTATTGAAATAAAAGACTTTCACTTCAACTTCAAGCCTGGTATTCTTGCATTGACACGCACCTTTCTCTTTGAGCCACGATTTGTATTCATGAAGTTAGAACAAAGATTCATCCTGTTTGTTAACTAACCAAATCTCCCAAATTACATTGTCTGGATCATGAGCTTCTTGAAAGGACGTCGTTTCATTTTCCGTGAAGAACTTACGTCGGCATGTGTCCGTATATGTAGAAATTATTTTTGAAAACTAAAGTAAGTTGAACTTAAACCAAATCCTAGTCAACTCATCGTAAAGGAAAATGCTGTGGCAATTCCCTTCTGACTGGCAATTTCAAGTTTTCAACAATGAATCGATCACAAAAAGTCTCGTGATACTATTTCAAGACATTTGCACCAGGAGGCATGGTAAGGAAATTTGGTAAGCTTTCAAAGCCATGTGATATATTAGTGCCAAAAGATACACTTGAGCCGTATTCGATGTCTTGTACTACATTTCCTACTTCAAATAAACATCAAAACTGAGCATGCAGAACCGCACATATGCATCCGCTCTTCATTCTTCGATCATTCCTCGTCGTCAGAACTTTCATATGCTATGCCCAGCAAGCTTTTTACGGGATTTTCCGATTCAGTTTTATCCTCTGCTTCTGTTGGCGTGGGCTGCTTCTTCACCTGGTCAACCTTCGATTCGGAAGTTACGTGATTATTGGATATGGCGGTTGCCCGATTCGCATTTGGTGGGCTAGAAACTTTTTTACGCTTGGGCTTGATTTCCACAACTTTCTTGAGGAGATCTTGCTGCCTGCGTTAAACAAAAACTGTTAAGAGGAGGAAGAAACCTAAAAATTCCAACCTTGCACGTGCACTGAAAAGAGACGATACCTGATCCCACTCTTTGGCTTTGGTTCAACACGAAGAGGCAAGGGCACGGATGCAGGAGATGAATCTGCTAAACTCGCAGCTCTGTATCATTCAATTAAGGAAAAGACTCGATGAAAGCACTGTGATAGGGCTTCCATTTTACCTCTTTTAAAGAACTCTACATCTATATGTTATCAGAACAATGACAGAGAAACATTTTGAGACATTTTAAAGTCAATAATGTGTGCATCAATGTCAAAAATTATCCCAATCAAGGCTTCTAACATCAACAAAGCTGACCATCAGTTCTCCGTTCTCCCAATCAAGGGGACTTAGGTTGCAACTTAATCATAATAAAACAATAAAGAGATCCTGATAAAAATTTTCAATCCACATGCCAGAAGAAACAATTAATCCAATACATATACTTTGTTCCAGCAGATACAACTTTGTAACAATAGCAAGAAACTGAGATCACACTGCTAAATTGCCTTGATATTAAACTAAAATGAACTGCAGGCAAAGAAGAGCCAAAAAACACAAAAACACCAGAACACCTAGGTAGATCCTGCACAATATCCCATGAAAGCCTCATACAATGTCGAACTTCAAAAGAGCACAAGTAACGAAATTATCAGTGTACAATTACCATATTAGTATGAAACCTAGACTAATCTTTTAGCCAATATCAACAGTGAAGTACACTCCTTCAAATGCAATGAAAACCTAAAAATAAGCATCATCTTCACATTATTAACCTTGCCAATCCCAATGCTGCAACATACATGCATCGAATTTTCACCCAAAAAATAAAAAGGAACCCAAACATTAAAGGATATTTTAAACGCTGCAAATGCTCGTTTTTCAGTGCGGCGTAGGAGGCGCTCTGCATCCTCCTCAGCTTCCATTTGTTCCTTGAGATATAGCAGATCATCACTGTCCAGGGCTGCACAATCAAGCCCAAACAAAGTTCTAGGAACTAAAGGCAGAAAGAAAAAGGAAAGAGGTAAAACTGTAAAAAAAACCCAGGAGAAAGCTTTCCCATCACGTCGCTGGGTGCACTGCAGGGAAAGTTTGTCTACGATTATGCCTACCTCCTCGTCCATGAAGGTAACCTCCACGTTCTCCAGCAACCTCTTGCATCTGCTTGCATCAGCCACCCGGTAAAGGCCAAGATCCCTGCCCGGGCATGTTATTAGAAAACCATCCTCATGCAAATGCTTAATGGAGATCAGGACTGAAGTACAGTTAGTATGGTGACACAGACTCCTGGCCTCCACCCACCAACTAAAAAACAGTCTTTATAATCTACCGCTTCAGTGCACAAACTGTAGATTGCACTAACTAGTATACTTCTACGTTTTATAACAACGTTAAACCAGGAGCCGATACACGCATCTTCCATCATTACCACAGGCATGATCACTATAAAATGATAACCACATTAATTTTCTGCAGACCCGCCTTAATCCAAAATTTATGAACAGAGGAACCCAAGTTACTAGCCTAGTACACAACCTCATTGTGCAGTTCATCGGGCACAGCAAACTTCAGTCCACTGGAGCTTTTCTTTCACTTAACCCCATCATCTTCCATATTTTCTGTGACATCCTAAGGATTGCACCTCTCGACATATCCCACCGCGCAAGCTAACCCGAATTGAACCATCGATCATCTACCCGCTCCAAGCACTACGACGGAGGCCAGGAGCTAGCACGCAAAATACCCACCAAACAAAACTTAGCTCGATCAGGTTCGGGAAGAGATACAAGACAAGGGGGAGATGGATGGGGCTAACCTTGGCGACCATGCGCTGGAACGTGATGTCCTCATCGTCTATCTTGTCCTTCCCCTTCCCCAATTTCTTGTCTGCTTCGCATCTCGCGTGATAACGCAGAATCCCATTTCAACCCACAATCTCCACAGATCAAATGGAACAACAACAACAACACGAATTCGGAGATCCTAACCTTTAGGGTCGCTGAGATTGGTGTACTCGCGAACTTCCCTTCCGGCCATCGATTTCGCGGCAAAGCCCGAGCACCTGTGGACGCCGAAACCCTAGATGCGCCACCAACAAAGACACTCGAGCAAACAGAATCAAGCGAAATCTGCATAGGAGAGAGAGCGAGAGAGAAAGAGAGCTGAGGATGATCCTCAAGTGCGAGAAGAAGACGAGAGGGAAAGACCCTGCGGGTGCGAACGAATCTTCTAGATACAGGGGTCGGTGATACGAGGAGTTCGTAAGAGCAGGCCCGTTGAAGCCCGAAATGTCCGAACCGCCTTACTCGGGCCTCTTCTGTTGGGCCTGGACCGGCCCGGCCCGATAGTAGCTCGCGGCCGCATCCAACGAGCGTTCTTCTTCTTTTTTTTTCGAAGGACGAGCGTTCATTTTCGTCGAAAAGGTCATCTACAATGTATTTATTTATCATTAACGCTCCGTTTATTTTGTAAAAAATAAACGATTTAAAAAAATAATTTTTAAAATTGATCACTTATATTACTTATAAAAATGAAAGAACGAAATATGTTTTCACTGTCCACGAAAATGTTTGGACATACATTGTTATTGGTAATAAAAATATTACTCATTGGCTATTGATTTCAAGTGATACGTTAATCATTTTTTGAAAAATATTTTTCAAATCATTCATTTTTCGTTAAATATATATTTTGAGGTGTAAAAGGTTTAATTAAACAACAAAAGTCAAAAGTAAATATTAATGGCAATTACTGGAATTTTATCTCTTTGAAATGTGCATTTTCAATTTGCATATAATAGTAACAGATTTTGGATATCATTTGTAAATAAATTGAAAAAAAAAATAATATTCCCGTGGGTCATTCTTTTTTCCTTGCAATAATTAATTTATCCTTCTCAGAAAAGTAAATATAAATATATCGTTGTTCTTATTTACAAATAGTTTTTTTTTTCCATTTTGGATGTAAAGCCTACAACCAATCAAAGGCTGCGTTACTAAGACACGAACTTAAGCAAATATCAAATTGGCTATTCTTTGATTGTCGCTTATAATAATTTATTTGTGTGCTTTTTTTTCTTTTTTTTGAGTTAACAGAATCATGTTCCGAGAAAATAGTGACCATTAGACCAATCTCTTTAAATGCTCTTTATGACAAAGCAAATTTCAAATTCGAAGATGAATGTTTACTTCAAATCATTTATCCGAAAAAACTTCATGAAAGCTCATGTATTGTAATTATTTCTACAATGACAATGTATTAGACATACATTTTTGAAATTCGCAAGATGATTGTCTTTTTTTTTTTAAAATAAGTTTCTCACATAACATAATTGAATTTGAATGTTTCTCATTCTCTAACTGTTCGTGTAAATTTCCTGGAATTTTAGTAGATATTTCACTTTATTTACGCATTTAAAACTCTTTTCATGCTGCGGAAAAGAAAAGGAAATTCTAATATAATGAAAATCACAAAAAATGCATGCCTTGCCAATTTTTAAGGGAGGAATAAAAAATCTATCAACTTATTATCAAGCAGGCTGGAGCCCGAGCCCGACGCGTATCTTCTTCTCCGGCGAACTCCAGCGAACGACTCCGGATTCTCAGTCCGTCCTCCTCCGCAGCTGTCGAATCGAGAAGCAGCTCCGACATCGCAGCGCTCGAACATGTCTCTCCTCGTCAACTCTCCAACGTTTGCACCGGTTCGTCATCCATCTCTCTCTCTGTCTCTCTACGCACAATTCGCGACTCTCGCGCGCGCTGTTCGTTCTAATTGACTCTGGATTCAGCAGCAGAAATTGAGGAAACCCGGTTTGGGCGGCCGTACGAGACTCGACCCTCCGTCGCAGTCTCCATTTCTCGGTTCACAAATGAGGGGCATCGGCAGAAGCTACACTGACTACCGTAGGAATGGAGTCCGAGCGTTTTTCCTCAATCCCACTGAAGAACGCATCGTTAAGGAAGCTCTCAAGGTACTCCTTTTCAGGACCGGATAAGTCACTAGCTTTTCTATTTCTTTTCACTGGTCAAGCTTGCGACGAGGATCGTGATTAACTTGATTCTTGCGCTGTTGCCTAGTGCTTGGTGGTTGCTATTAGGTATTGGGATGGACAATTAGAGAGGTTTAACTTGGTTAATAATTTATTAGCATGGGATTTAAGCAGCAATTGTTTATGTTGAGCTAACTGAATGATGTGCCAACCTTGAAGCTGCATGGTCTAGACTTTAGTAGCATAAATGAGATTAGACATGGTTAAGAGGAATCATGGGGCTCTAACTTAAAGGTAAAGGATTTGAAAATTGGGTGTTTAATATTTCTTGAGAGCCTTCTCTGCGGGTGCAAAAGTTTTGATTATTTTCTGGGGTTGCCTATAAAAGCTATTAGTATGCCAAACATCTTGCCTCTTCAAAGATTTGTTGTTTTTTTTTTTTTCCTGTATTTTCCACCAAACAAGTTCAAAAGATTGATCTGCTACCGATAGATTGAGGTGCATTGTTGGGCATTGCCAAAACGTTAACCTGACTTATACTGAATTGCTGCATATGCAAGAGCTTAAGTTAAGGTTAAAATTTAACACTTGTTGGAATGGGACTTGTTGATGCGTATGTGTTGCGGAAACACATTAATAAGTAATTATTTGAGGCTTCCGAATCATTTGATGGGAGGGATTCCTCTGAGATGGGCCTTTTCTACATGAGGTGATCGCAATGTTTCAATCATTTGTATATTGAGTAGCCTAAGATAGGAGAAGGGAGCAGACTTACTGGTCCTGCTTCATTATCCTGATATGCAAGCAAACGAACGGAAAGAATAAAAGCACAGACAGAGGGTTGTCATAGTTAAATTTCCATGGTTAGACCATCTATCATGGGCTCAGGCTGATAAGCATATTTTTATGCAACGATTCGTATATAGATTTCCCACGGCCTGCTTTTACAAGGCCAGTGTCAGAAGAAAGTTTCTAAGCTACTGCTGATTGTGGGATAAAGTCTCTCTCTCTCTCTCTCTCTTGAGGACTTTCACTTTGCTTGGTAGCAGAAATTATCAGGGGCGAATTGTGGATGGGTGTGTTAATCAGGTTTGATGCTTATGATTGTGGTTTGTCCTCCTGATGGGAATTTGGATTGAATAAGGGAAGGGATCTAATAAGTTCTTTATAATGGTTAAAGACAGTCCTAGATAGGTGTCCCCTTGTGAGGCTTTACTGTTTGTGGTTGTAAGCTTCAAGAAAGAAGAAAGAAGGAAAAAAGGGTTGTAAGAACTGGCATGTCTTATGTGTTCTACTAGTTATAGGTTTTGAGCTAGTAAATTCTATTAGTGAAAGTAACAAGTCTAATAGTTATTGTGGATTTGTCATTATCAAAATCAAGACAGAAAAGGGGAAACTTGATTACATCATGGAATTTTATGAAGCGTGCATAGAAGGGTCTTGAGTTTGTTTGTCTTAGGGTAGATCATGGAGAATGCCATTCCTTTGAGAGTTTCAAACTCTTAAAAGTATTATCCCTAGGACTCTAGACCCTTGTAGTTCTCCTCTCTGCTGAATAAGAATGAGAATCTGGGACAAAAACCAAATGTTTAGGCTTGATTTCCGTACCAATCCAAGTAATCCTTGACTATGTAATTTCACCAGATGCTTATGAGTAACCAAATTTAAGTCAAACAAGCTTCCTATTTGTGTATCTTATGATGTGCCAAAAAGATATTGATTGTCGTAAGGCACGAAGTGAAGGGAAAATTATATTGCAATTTATCCCCGTTGCAGCATCAGCTCTCGCAACAGTCGGCTCCTAAGTCAGCAAGATTGCTCTATGCTCCTCCGTAAAGATTCAAATTCAATTGCCACCATCTATCTGTAATATATTTCTTTCTAGGAGCCGGTTGCTTTCATGGGTGGGATGTTTGCGGGTCTTCTGAGGCTAGATCTGAATGAAGATCCACTGAGGGAGTGGGTTACCAGAACGGTGGAAGCTTCAGGGATTTCTCAGGATGAGCTTGATGCAGAAGGATCCAAAGAAGCAGAAGAAGATGTGCCTCAACAGATCGAGATTGAATGAAGGTCGGGTCAATTATCGCATTATACCTTCACTGCATAGTGTAAACGTAGACTGAAAATAGCATGGAAATCAAGTACATTATCCATGGATGTTTTGTATCTGTCATAAACAAACGGTGGCAGTGGTTAATTTCTTGAAAAAATAAGCTGTTCTTTAGCTAGTGTTTGTGGAATTTCTAGCGAATGTGAGATTTGTATGTGCACATGGCCCCTTGTATCGATCTAACTGATAAATGATAACCCGGCCATGGTATTGAAGTGGCCAAGTATGGTTTTATGCCAAGTTGCATCCATGTTCTGGCAATTCTGTAACTGGCGGTGGCGGCTGCTGTTGCTGCTCCTTCCTCCACATCATGGCTGAATGAGAAGGGATGTTACTCTCTCTCTCTCTCTCTCTCTCTCTCTCTCTCTCTCTCTCTCTCTCTCTCTAGGCCTTGGAGAAACATCGGATTATTCATGTTGCACAGAAAAACTCAATAAAATCAATTGCCATTGATTATTGTTAAGAACATCTCTCTGATTGTGAGTTTAATCTTGCTCTTGAGACACGTTTTTGTATCTATCCTAATTAGAAAATCCTTAGATATTTTGGCCAACGATCACTCGGAGTTATGTTGCTTCCCAAGAAATTTTGCAACACCAGACACACATTGTCAATGTACACATCAATTGTCATCCCTCTAACGTGGGTTGCTCACCTGCTTACCTTTGATAAGCACATGGGACTACACATATGTAGTTGAATTCGCTCCTTTTCAATTGACCAGTGAGATCAACACAAATGGCATTGTTTTCAACACAAGGATATTCCCATGAACCTAAAGTCAGTTCAATCACAAGGTAGACACAAGAAATTTACGACGAACTTCTTGCCGAGACTCGGTCCTCCCAGTGATCTGAGTCATCGGATGTGGGAGGCCGGCAAAATCCAACGGTTCAGGTCAGTCTAGGTAACTCTATTCACAACGTTGTTTTCCTTGAAGATTCAGTATGGTCCTCTGTAATTGGACACATCAAGAACATACACATAAATTTCACTGGCTTAGGGTGATTTAGAGCGCCATGACTGGATTTAAGAACCAAAACCGGCATTCATTCCTACATGTCACTTGCACAAACAGTTCAAACAGATGAGAAGCTCAACTACCTCCCAAACATCCTGGTTTTAGTATGTTGTTTTATTAGGTACAATACAGTTGAGGATTGATACGTATTAGAGCTTCCTTATTGAATTCCTACTTCACTAGAGGGAAAATCATTTCAGACAAGTCCCAATGAGCAAAAGAACTTGACAATATATATACTCCCCTACTTGGAAGCAAAAACAGAGTATGGTCCAAAACTTGCGTGACCCCTAGAGAAGCAGCAGTCGCAACTTAATGGCAGACCAACAGAAGATTCACCCAGTTGCAGATTTGGAATTGCCACCCACCGTGCCTCTCGTGCCTCGTGGCGCCCCGGCTTCTGACAAGGCCACTAGCCCTTTTCATCATCAGGGTCCTCCCGTCATTGTCCCCTCTCAGCTGCCGAGAACCAGAAGCTGCTTCTGCAGGTGCTTGTGCTGGACAATTTGCCTCCTGGTGGTCCTACTACTTGTGGTTGGGGCTGCAGCCACGATCCTCTATGCTGTATTCCAGCCGAAACTCCCGAAATATTCAATCCAGAATTTGAGGACAATCGACCTGAGGCTCAATGTCGGCATGACCCTTTATGCCAAGTTCGACATCCAGATCACAGCCAATAATCCAAACAAGAGGATTGGGATATACTACGAGAAGGGCGGGTGGCTAGCCGTTTGGTACAAGAATGACAAGTTATGCCAAGGTTCACTGCCAATATTTTACCAAGGTCACAATAACGTTACTAAGTTCAATGTCAGGTTGAGCGGCGAGACGAGATCCGGGAGCACATTGATGAATGCGCTTCAGGAGCAGCAACAGACGGGGCGGATACCACTGACTCTGAATGTCAACGCACCGGTTGCGGTCAAGCTCGGGAGGTTGAAGCAGAGGAAGGTGAGGATTCTGGGGAAGTGCTTGTTGGTGGTGGATAGTTTGAGTACTAATAATCTGGTCAGCATCAGGGCTAGTGACTGTAGTTACAGGTTGAAACTTTAAGAGTCTATTATTATCTTCCTGTATATGATTGATTGTCATTGGATGTTTGTTTCTGGGTACTTAGATCGAAAAGAAAAGGCGAAACATACATGCCCGCGAATTGTACACATATTGAGAGATATAATTCTTTGATGAACACCGAATCCGATTTCCATCTTGTCGTCCCGATATCTCCTGCATCGTATCGAATCTTCGTTAAGTTGTATTGTTGTGTGGATTCGGCATAAATAGTAGAGATTGTGGAGGTAAAGCTGTCATGACTCGAGCCTTTTCTTCTAGGACCTGAAGGAAACGAGCTGATTGCTGAAGAGTGACGACCTCCCATAATTTTGTATTTAACAGAGGATTAATTTTTTCTTTTCTTTCCATACTTCATGGAACCATTTCTTTCTTTTTAACTAAAATGAGGTAGCATTCTTCAGAAGAAAATCTACAGTATTTAAATTGAAGCACATTGCTATTCGATTCAATACTTGCATTGACATAAGTTTCTGTTAACTTTGGCCGCATTTTGCTTGGAGCTTCGCCTATTCACTGCTTATGAAGGAAAATTTTGTTATAAAAAATAAAAAGAAAAATAAATAAAAAGTGGAAAAGTAGTAATTAATTTTTCAATCAAAACTAGCAAATCTTAATATAAAATTTAGGAATGAAAATTTTTTTTAAAAAAAAGGTACTGACCAGAGAGAGATGGCACAGAGGCGGAAGCAATATGCAAGGAAAAAAATCTCAATTTGAAGGGAAAAAAGTCAAAAAGAAAATTAGTTTTTTTAAGTGAGGAATATTAGGATGAAAATGACTTTACAAAGTTCCAGATCTTGAGTTAGATCTAATTTTATCTTAATATTTGCTCATGGATATGCACACGATCATCCTAAAAAAACAAATTAATTATGAGAATCAAATCGCCGATTGACTCACGTGAAATCTACATAAAATCTAATATTTTAGTGATTTCTATTTAGTTTTATAAATTAGGTCTTTGTGATATTTAATTTTTGTGTTCTAGTGGACCAATTGCGATTTTGCTATGTCGCACAATGGAATTTTCCCAATAAGTACAAGGTTTCAATGTATTTATAGTAGGAAAAAATGTACATTTCTTTATTTCACCTTAAGTAAAACACAAAAGGTATTTTTTTTTACCTTTTCATTTAAAATTCTATTTGAATTTCACGGATTATGAAAATTGATTATTGTGAATCTCAAATGGACTTAGCCGAAAAGAAAAATTGTAACGTTTGGAATTTTGTACTTTATGATGGTTTCAAGTACTTTGCCATTTAAAAAATCAAGATGTGAGATTGATTTTTGTTTATTATTACTTTCCCTTTATTTTCCTTCTTCCATTTGTTTTTAATTAGGAGAAAGGAAAGAAATATTATCCTTTATTACTTTGGATAAATGTGGCAAGGTGAACCAGTTTGGTATTTTTTTTTTTATATTTTTTATTTTTGGTAATGACCAGGCTGTTCGAGACACTGCCGAGAGGGAAACTCCGGGAGAGAAGAAGAGAAGACTGTTGCGAAATCCTTCGTCTGCTCGAGCTCGAAGGAACCACAATACCCACCTGGGAAGAGCATCCGCCATCGCCAAGCATCAGAAGCTTTCCCTCTGTCCTCTCAAACCCTAAGGTCGGTCTCGCCACCCCCTTGAATTTTCAGTCGCAAGATTCGTTCTTTAAGCTGATTATCGTCGCGACATTCGCTTCTCCTCAAACTCGTTGAACCCGTGGAACCCTATTCTCCGAGCTGTAGCCTCGCGGTGGATGGTCGGTGGTCGTGTTGACAGCCCTTTTGATCATTTGTGTAGGTGAGGAGATGGGGGCGGAAGACGACTCGATCGAGCAAGCCGTTGCCGAGAGGAGAGAGAGGCTGAGAGCGCTCAGAGCTGCTCAGGAGCTGCTCAGTGCTCCGAGCGAGGATTCTGCTGCTGAAGCTAATGGGAATTCGGATGGCGAGAACGATAATGATGAGGGTGACGCCCACGCCCAGGAGGAGGAGGAGTGAGTGCTTCTTGTACCTCTTCTTTCTTTTTCTTTTGGCGGATGATTCTAGCGATAGTCCCGGAATTCTTTGCTTCAGGGTTTTTCTTTTGTGATATCTGTTAATGTTCTTCGTGTTTGGCAGTTTATGTTATGCTTAGTAAACTGGCCGAGCCAGATGACCATATCCTTCTCACCTATCTGGATGACGAGAGAGAGAGAGAGAGAGAGAGAGAGAGAGAGATGAATTTTAGGATGTCCATTCATAGGACTTGCGTTACAGATGCCCTTGCGTCTGCATTAGAATGGAAGCCCGTTGCGCAGCACTCCAATGGATTAATTCAACATATCCTGTTTTCGTTTGGAGTTAGTTGTAGGCTTTTCACAAACTTATCTTGCATCCTTTGCCCTCATTGTTCTCTTGCATCCTTATTGGGGCTTATTTTTGTTTCATGGAAACATCGGTGCTTAGCCTTTGAAAACCCTAGATTCAAACTTTCTTCTACTTGGGAAGTATCAGGAATTAGCAGAAGGATCTGTTTATAATGTTAAAAGTCTCATTGAATTCTGACCCCTGATTGTTTTCTGTCTGGTGCACCGACTCGATAGATTTCTCATGAAGAAATTATTTAAAGAGTTGATGAGTTGTTGGGAGTGCATTGTCTGTTTTCTGTTATCACTCATGCCACTAATGCCGGCACGTGCGCTTAGTTTGGCTCTTGCTTTAATTAGGATGCTTGAATTTGATGCAGAAATCCCAGCATGAAATTCCGAAACTATGTTCCTCATGATAAGCAACTTCAGGAGGGAAAGGTTGCACCACCTGTTCTACCGAAATTTGAAGACCCTGTTGCAACAGAACCTCCTCCTGCCGAAAAGAAGGTGGGTTTTGATTTGATTGGGTATAGCGCTTGTGCTCCAGCTTTCCCATGGTGCCTGTAAATAATAATTCGCATTTTGGATATTCTGTAGGACCCATTTATAAACATTGCTCCAAAAAAACCTAACTGGGACTTAAGGAGAGACGTCCAGAAGAAGCTTGATAAGCTTGAAAGACGCACACAGAAGGCAATGTATAAGATTGTTCGTAAGTATCTTTCAATCTTCTCTTATGGTGGATGAAACGTCTTTTATTTGTCTCTGCTGAAGGTCTAGAAGTTGATTGTCATTTATGGTGCTAAGCACTGCCTAGAGAGTGAAAAGAATATAATAATATCATCTCTTGTGCCTCCTACCAAATAGAAGAACCGATCAAGTTAAGCCTGCCAGTTGCCACACCTTTAACAGCTAGGCTTAGTTCTAATTTCATCCATCTTCTTGTCTTCCCGGTTATTCCCGCCACGCTAGGTTTGCCGCATCAGTGTTGTCTTTCGTATATGATGTGTTTGAAGGAGAAAAGACTGGAGGATTTGGTATCATCATCGAAGAAACAATTTCAATCTGGTTGTGGTCCTAGAAGGGGAAAGTTATTTTTTTTCCACAACCTGTTAGAGTGCAGAAAGGAATTGATTTACCTCTCCCTATTGAAACTACAAGTAATTGCATGAGAGCTTTTGCTGTCACGGTGGTAAAAGCATCTATCCTTCCAAATATGCCGGCTCTTTTAATCTTCTTTCACACGATGGTTGGTGAATCTGTTGACAAAATACTTATATTCCATAAAGGAGAGAGAATGTAGCATATGCAGGTTATCAACGTTGAATTCTGCATTTAATTTTCTTGTGAAAAGTGCAAATTGATTAGCAAGCTATTCTATTCTAAGGATTGTGGGATAAGCTATTCATCTTCAGTTCCTCGTTAGGGCACCTCAATGATATGAACTCATCATTGATGATCTTGCTGGGTATAAAGATGGAATCTTGAGTATGTTGGAATTGTCTACAACTGATTATGTATGCTTCTCCTAGGCACTCTATTGTTGCCTATTGGTTTATCAAGGCATCAACATGAATATCTGTACAGCAAATGAAGTCAGATACCATCTCTTTTGAATCAGCATGGCTCATTTTCTCAGTTTCTACTTTCTAGATAATGCTGGGAAAGTACTCTTAGGCATATTGGTGTAAATTGTGAACTGATGAATGTTAAGTACTGTCAATAAGTGAGTACTAGGTACATAGTGCAATCATTTTTCTCCCCTTTTTTTCTTCTGCTGTTCGTGAATGACAAACCATGGTTTACAATCGTATTTATTTACATGAACTTGGGGTTTCTTGGTGCAGAGGAGCAGGAGAAACAAAAGGAGAAGGCTGAAGAAGATGGCGAAAATGGAATGAGCGAGTAGTTCAATCTTTGATGCTTTTGTACTAAAATGTGAAAATGTACTTCCAGAAAAAGCTTAGGGAAGGTGAAACCTTGTTGGCTATGTAACCTACGAACTAGATGGGGGAGCTAATACTTCTTACTACCCTCTGTTACATGGGCTGGCTTCTTTCCATGAGTCATCTCCTTTCAGGGCCTTGACAGAATCGAACGGGGAACAAAAAACAAAGGGAAACTGCCCCTTCGCGTTTTGTCTTTTTAATTGCTATTTGATTTTTCTGTTGCCAGATGATTCTACATAAGACTTCCATTGTGAATGATTTGGGATTTGTTATAACGCCAATTGTCCCCTGCACCTAAAGCTGATAGACTGGAGGATGCCAAGTTTTGGTCATTGATACTCTCCATCATTTTGCAAATGCCGCCGGGAAAACAGAAAAGAAACGACCTTTACATGAACAGGCGAAGAACCATTAAAAAACGACCTGTAGCTTCTCCCTGCTGGGAAGGTTACTGAGCATATATCTACACAAGGAATGGAAATCTGTTTAATCCTGGCTAAGAAAAACAATCTAAGTGGTCAAGTGGTTGGTCCCGTGTGAAAGATCCTGCGTTCGAATCATATGTTTCCTACTGGAAGTAACTTTAGAAGTCCCATTTTGTGAGGCTGTCACCCTGTTTGTATATCACATCTCATGCTCGGGTACAAGGTTGTTTTTTTTTTGTTGATTTTGCATATATCTATGGTGATAAATGGAGACGAGAGGTTTGTACATTCCAGGCAATAAGAAAAGAAAAAGAAGCACCAATGGACTACGTGTAGCAAACCTCTTTATTGGAAGCCTTCAAAGGGTGAAAACCATTTCATTTCAACAAGGGACGGTTACTTGTACAAAGAGCTGTATCATGAAGAGTAGATCATGGCGACACAGAGAAACAAACCGGCACAGAGGGAAAACTGGGGAGACCAGCATCGACTTTCTTGTAAAGGGCCTTTCCATGAATGTGTGCCCCGTGTATCTATGTATTTTCCCAGATTTAAATACATCATCTTCCATGGCTGTTGAATTGGTCAGGGCCTAGGTGCCCCCCGTTGATGTTATTTCGTTCCAGCAGTTATCCACAGGAGGGAGTTGATAGTCGTCGGGTTTCAAGGCCAAGGCGAAGTCGGGCAATGTAGGTGCAGTCTCCATGACCCTGTCGTGAATGACAACAAGAAAGTCACTAGTGAAATCATTCACCTGCCGCTTTTATTAGAATTGAATAGAAATGCAAACTCAGATTTAGTCTCAAGTCAAAGTAGCGAATCTTACTTTTCATAAGTGTAGAGATCGCGGTTTATCCGAACCTTGCTCGAAGTATCTTTTGGAACTTTTTCACTGAGAAACTTCATGGTTCCCCAAAGTGGTGGGTTCCTGCAACCAGTGAACGTCAGCATGACAGGAGTATGAGTTTCAGTTTCTATGCGGATATAATACACTTGCGTTATGAGAATCCCCATTCTGTAGTGAGAATAACCAAGAAGCAAGTCAAAAACTATCTACAAGTAGCAGATACAAGTTCTACCTCTCTAGCAAGGGAAGTCAAAATTCCCTACTGCGCACTAACTCAGATCTGCTTGCCGGAAAAAAAAAAAAAAATTACTCGCCTAAAACATCCTGTACTACTAAAGCTTATGCAGGAATGAGGACATATCTGTACGGTCTATACCATATCAATTTAATTGAAGTAAAAAGAGGACAAAAAGTTTGTAGAAAATGACATCCATAAGAAAATTCAGATACTGGCAAGCCAATCAATTAAACTAGCTAATGCATTGAAAGGAAAAGGGAAAATGCTTAACCATATTACCTTGAAAGAGGAGGAGTCGCATTAAATGCCTCCGAGACCTTCTTGCTTTCTTTCAGATATTCATCTGCTGCTTGTAAAGCAGCTACTGCCATTCCATGAGACCTCTCCGTGTTTCCCTCGTCCAGAATCAGGCCGTGGTAATAATATGCTGCAGCCTGATTGAAAAGGTTTTAGGAATAGTGTGGCTCTATTGCTGATGCACAGATTGAGATAAGCAATCATTTAACCAACTAGACTAATAACCAGTACATGCTGTAGGGGGAATTTAGCCCTGTTACTCCTCAATTTAGTGATGACCAGCAAGTCTTCATAGAATAATTACTTTCATATTAGAAAGTCCGGTATCTTATTTTTCCCATTCAATATTTCTAGTGCTGCTATTGTAGCTAATAAAACATGCTTGCCCAGCCTGTCCACTCATATAGTAGATAGGGCATGATTACATCTTCCATTCTGCATCAACAATTTTTCATAAGAAGAACCGAATAGGAGTTGAAATTTCTCCATGAGAAGCGTGACCAGTTCAACAGGCCAAGGCCAAAATATTGGAGATGGAATTTAAGTTTCTTTCTACGTCCAGAATTGATATACATGTGTATGATTATTGGAACATTAAAGTAATCACAAGCCAAATCATTCTTCGGATCCAACTTCTACCGTTGCTAATTTAAGTCAGTTAACCCATGGAAAAATGCCATGAATACAAAACCGGAATCCCCACTTTTCCATGCTGTCAGAAGGATTCGCCTTTTACTTTGATAGTAAATCAAGTATGACATCTCTATTATTATAAGTAACTCAAACCGCGATAATCAGACAGTGCTCAGTATAATGTGAAAAATTGCAGTTTAGAAGTTAATTTTCCCATTAGCTTATCATCCACAACCCAGAAGAAAATTGTCCATCCAGGACTTTGGTTTCTCTCTCTCGATAAATTCTTCAGTGTACAGATTATATGTTGCCAATCACCATGCAGATTTATTAAAAATGCAAAGCTAAATGTCATCTTTCAAGAACGATAAGAGACCAGAAATGAGGTAATTGCATTTAGAAGTTCTGCAAACATATCCTGAGCTAGGGAGAAAAGTAGACAGGGAAAGCAACATCACGTCATACCTTAGCTTCATTATATTTCCACTTTATGTAAAGACGATGCTTTTCTGCCCAACCATTTGTCAAAGGAAGGTTCATTAGGTTATCTTGAGCCTATAAAGGAAGAAGTGCAAACCAATCAATATCCCGTTAAAGACAAATAACAAAAGAAGTTATTCTAATAGGACATAGGTAACATGGCATGAGTGTCCAGGAAAAAACTTGTACAGGTATGAACTAGGTTTTTAAGGAAACCTGCAAACATATAAATTAAAAAACCAGGTCCCTCAAGGTACATCAACAGTTGCCAATAGGATTATATATACACGTGTTGCCAAGGTTGTTGTTACATGGTCACATATGCCAATAAATACATGGACAAAACAACCTATCTAAAAAGATTGCCAGTGAACGGCTGAATGCATTGGATGATCTACCAATGCAGACCTATTTTTCTTGTTTTCTTGTTACTCACAAACAGAATAAGGATATAAAAACCTATCCACATATTATTTTGGACTACACAAATTAATATACACACTACTAATATGTACAAATGCATATTAAGTGCATGGAATTAATATTCATGTACATAAATGTCCATACTCCATAGGTATGTAGAATTAGAAATGAAAGTATTTTTCATATAGGACATCAACTGCATATCGCTCACTACACGATTCATTGTTGTTGAAGTGCTTAAATAATTAATTGCATTTCCATTATACAAGTTCAGACTTTGAGAAAGAAACACCAGGGGAGTCTTTGCTGTTTCATTTCACTTGTAGCACGATACCAGGATGCTTTGGACACATCTCAGCATGCATGGAGATGCTCAAGTGATTCACCACAGAACTACAGAAGAGAAGATAAATGAAAGTACTCCAAGCAAGAACAAACCAAATACAATGCTATACACTAGAATGATTGTTCCTGGACATAATTATATTTTCAGCTATAGTGAGTGATGTACACGTTGTTAACTGCACTGAGAGGAGTTCCAACATGCAAAACAGAAGACACCTTATCCAAGCCAATAAAAGTCATAAGTGCCAAAATGTTTTAACCATCATTATAAATCCAAGTCTTGAATCAGATTCATGGGTGACGTGTGGTCAAATTTTAGACGACAAGATTTGATATATACCTGCTGCCAGTACTTTACCATTTCACAAGCAAGCCTACGTTTGACTGCCAGGGTGGCTTTTGTGCTATCGATTGCCATTCCAAGTTGGACATCTGCAACCTATATCAAACATCGAAGAGAAAATTCCCAACTATCATTAGCGTGGGAGAAACTATTAAATGAACTTCAAAAGAAAGGAAACATCATTTTCCAAAATGGATTCCAAATTGCTTCAATTAATATCATAAAAAATGAAAATGTAGAACATCAGTTGGAATAAAGAAATGTGATACACCAACTCTCAAACATCAAAAAGATCATTTCCTTGCTGAACTCTCCAGAAATTAATGAATAATTTGGAAGCTCAAAGGAAAATCTTGAAGAGATCAAGAATATAGAGAGAAAGTGATTCTTTTTGGGATTTTCATACTAAGCATGATTTAACACCTCCATCTTCCTTCAATATATGACAGAAGTCAAAAGAAAATCACGCAGAAGACATAGGTAAATTTAGAAGAAAGTTTTATAAAATGTACCTCCAACAATTTGTTTGGTCCTAAAGATGATGTTATACCTATTGAGTATCAATTTAATAATCTTTGTAGAAGCACTGATCAATAAATGAGTTTGGAAGAGACACAATTAGCCTAGTGGTTCATCAATTGCCATATCCACTATAAGAAGAGTACCTCCCCCAGTGCTTGGAGGCAAAGTGCTCGAAGAACCCCTTCTGCAAGGTCAACTGGTAATTCTCTCCTGTAAATATGAGACAAAAGGGGAATTACTAGATGAATTGTACTTCCAGCATAAACAAGTCACAACAATATTACAGATATTGCAAACCTGAGTTCAGCCGATAACTGTGGTAGGACATGCCGAATAGCACAATCCAGATACCCCGCTGCCTTCAAGAATATGTCAACGGAAGCTCGCCTGTTCTCTATTGAGAGAGAGAGAGAGAGAGAGAGTTGATACAAACAAAAACAAGACCAGAGCTACTGGATGAACATATCTTGAGCAGAGGTGCACAGAGCAGCAGTCATATTAGGAAGGAAATAGAAACATCAAAGAATTTTATTCTATCTTTCACTCTAGTACCAATCCGTTAATCAACGTTCTAAGAGGTAATATTGACTTGCATTATAAGACATAAAGATTCTTCTTTTACCTTCTACTTCGATATAATGGGCTCTGCATCTGTGAAGAATTTGATCTTTTACTGCCTACCTTCCTCTTTCCATTACACAACTATACTCTTACTTCTCCAGCAGCCTAATGCATTTCACACTCATCTCAATCATCTAGCTTCTCATTAAATCAAACATGTGAATTTTGCTCCAAGATTCATAACTGTCATGCCATCCTTCATCTACTGGAACATGCAATGCACCTAATATGCAAATGACTTCTACTAGTTCCACAGCATCAACTACAGCAATCTGAGCTCAAAGTTGATTAGATCGACAGCCATGAGGAATGTAAACTACTACTTCCAATAAGATGTCATTTAGTCCAAATATCAACTATTTTCCTTCTTCTCATGCAAAAGCAGGGACTGTCAAGAATTCTAGAGAATGAACAGCTTGAAGGTTGGAAATTTGCCAGATCTCTTTTGCAAATGCACTTCTGTTTGCATAAGTGCCTTTAATGTGAAAATTAGGCCACGACTGTCTCATGCCATTCCAAAAGATGGGGAAAAGAATTTAAATACTATCCTCCAACAAATATTGCCATCCACGACTGTCGACCCACACATCAATCCATAAATTTCTGAAGCACCAACTATCACAAGAACGCATTGCAAATTAGTTAATGGTCAGCTTATTTAGATCAGTTTGCAAACTTAGCTTAAGTTCTCGTCTTGATTAGCTGATCCTTTCCTAAACTTCCAATTTAAGGTGCCTTATTATTTAATTCCTCTAGAGCCTGTGATGCATGACAGAAGAGGAAGGCCTCTTAAAAGACCTACCTTCTGAAACTTTGGCCTGGTAACCATCAGCAGATGTTCTTGGAAGGAGCAGTAAGTTGGCCTGAGATAATGCTAGCATCGCCATCAAGTGTAGCACCGACAGAACCTCGTACCAGGCATTAGATATGGCTGTTTCCTGAAAAAGAATAAAGATTATTTATAAGCTATAACCAACACAAAGAAAATACCAGTAAAAGAGCATGTTGCTTCTCCTACCTCTGCGTCATCCTCCTGATTTATCCAAACAAATGACACTTTGTGTTGTAATGGGCTCCCTTCACCATCATTGATAGGAAAGACTGAGATTCTTCTTCGGGTAAACATACAGTACAGAAATAAAAAAAGACATGCTTTACCGTCTTTAACTAGTCCCAAAAGAACAGGCAAGTAATCTTCAAGAGCCTGCAGAAGATCAGCCAATGTTGAACCTCCTGTAGCCAATTCATTCACATATAAAACATTGGCTTCATAGTAACTAATAATCAAGCGAAGCTAGCCATAAATTTGTTACAACTTACCATGTTGTGTGGCACTTTTTTTTCTTGTTCTTGTGATTGTTGGAGCTTCCTGACCAGCCATCACAACTATACGAGTCCTGAGGGCAGATAACCGTTCGACCAAGTTTCTGGACAAGTGGTTCCCAAGCGACTGAGAAAAATCAACGGGTTTGGGGATTCGTAGACCAGGGACATATACAGAAATTTCGCCAATATTTCCTGGAATCCTTCTGTTACCACCAGAATCTTTCGGCGTAGACACCAGGCATCCCATTTTTCTGAGACTTATTCAACTATCAATTCAATATCATTCATAATCAGAGAGACGCATGTACCAAGGCATTTACAAGTATCTGCATGTAATTGTAAATGCAAGAGGATCGCCACCAGAATCACTTCATGATTTAAATGAATTGTGAGCCTCAGAAAAAAAATGAACAATATGCAGTAAGCAAGCCACGAAGATGAGCAATTAATTCTCCAACCGTTAAAGCAGAAGTAATAGGTTATCTATTGCCAAAAAAAGAAAAAGAAAATCAGGCATAAACAACAGCTACTCACGAGCAGAGTCCACCGATTCCAAATTAGAACTCTCTCTCTCTCTCTCTCATATCTATATATATATACCAAATGAAGCTGCATCTAAATTATCTCACCTTGTCCTGTATCAATAGTTCAAATGATTGGTCAACAATTCCAGCAATTTCTGGACATTAAATCCGTTCCTCAAATATAGCTAAAAACCTGAAAAAAAGAAACGAAAAGAACTCGTACAGTGGTAAAAGATCACAAGAAAGGCATGAGGTATGACAGTTATGCGTGACTCCCAACTTGAACCAGAAGCATGACCAAATCCACCACAAGCCACCCATTCCTCAGCAATTAAAGCTTCGTCACAAGCAAAATGTGAAAGCAAGAGAAGTCAAGTCCAAGCAGAATCGACATTCTTGATGATGTCTTAAAAGAAAAGAAACAGAAGCAGCCCAAACCCAATTTTCAACAACGCTTGCGAGTAAAGCGTCTCCAATCACGCCCAATCCAAACAAGCAAGAATGACCAAAACACCATTGCCCTTTTCTCGACTTTGCTCAAGCTCGATCAATGAGAAGAGCTGGACGGTGCACAACAATGCAAATTCAAGAAAAGAGCCCACGAAATCCAGCTACCCACTTCAAATTCGCCAGTCAAACAGAACCAAAAGGAAAGAGATCACCCAAATCCTAAAGTCAGCTGGAAACTAAAGCGACCCATATTGATGACAGCTCCTTACGATATTACAGAGCAAAATTTTCGAACTTTCCATTCGAATTAGCAGCTCGACAACATCCTTTTGTTTTCGGAGTATCCGGAGAGATCGAACGGTGTCTTAAATGAGAGCAAAGCAACGCAAGGTCTCGCGGATTAACGGAAGAATCATTAAAGCTTACCTTTTTCACTTCTCAAATGAAGTTTGCGCACACTGGTATAAGCAAAAAGCTTGCCTTTTTTGTGCCTCCACTCAAAAAGAGGGAGCCGAAACTGAAAACTGCGTCAAATCCCAAGAAAGAAAGGAACCCTTTTGCCCCCAAATCGCAAAGGCTAAGCTCGGTTTCAGTTTCAGTTACAGTTAAACAAAAGGATCGGATAAAAGACAAACACGAAAATAAATGGACGTAGAGACGAGAGAAGTAATAGAGAACTTCTTAGTATGGGTCATTTCTCTATATCACTAATTTACAAAGATGAATCTCTTTATATATACTTGAGGAGATACTCATCTTGTACTAAAGATAAGAAAAGGATCAAGGTCATATCTTGTTGCTATATATACACTTCAAAAAATATTATGAAGATGAGGAAAAGATCCTTCAATGTATATTCAATCCACATAATTTCTGCAATAGTGTCAGCTAAGCACTTATATTAAGCTTTTGTGCTAGAGTGAGCCACGGTTCGTTGCTTGCAAGAACACCAGGAAATAAGATTGCGACCAAGAAAGATACAATATCCTCCAATTGAGCGTCGATCATCTTTATCACCGGCCCATCTAGCATCGAAAAAGGCATGAAGAGCTTTGGAAGGACCACGAGTAAAAAGAATACCAAACTGAGGAGTATTTGCCAAATAACGTAATATACGCTTAACGAATTGCCAATGAGATGTTGTAGGAGCATGGAGAAACTGACATGCTATATTGACAAAATATGCAATGTCAAGTCTAGTAAGGGTTGGATACCAAAGGGCACCGATTATGCTGCGATAAAGTAATGGGTCCGGTAAAGGATTGTCGTGTCTACGAGAGATTGGTTTATCAATTGTACACGACGTAGAAACTCCACGAACAACTGTCATTTTTTATTGCTCCAAGATTTCATGAGTGTACTTTGCTTGATGTAGGAATAGTCCTTCAGAAGTTGATTGAGCTTCGACACCAAGAAAGTAGTGAAGGGGACCCAAGTCTTTAATTGCGAATTCAGTCTGAAGAGCTGTAAGTAGACTTCCGAAGGGAGCATTAGGAGAACCTGTGAGAATAATGTCATCCACATATACTAAAAGTATGATGCTATCGTGAGTGGTGTGAATAGTAAATAATGAAGAATCTGCGCCTGACAATTGAGATCCAAGGTCAATGAGATAGGAACTCAACCGTTGGTACCAAGCACGAGGAGCTTGCTTGAGACCATAAAGGAAATGGCGAAGATGACACACATGATGAGGCCTGGTGGGATCAACAAACCCTGAAGGTTGTATCATATAAACTTCCTCATTTAGGTAACCATGTAGAAAAGCATTGGAGACATCAAGTTGTTTGATGGGCCATCCTTTAGAGTAGGCAATGGCAATGACAATGCGAACGGTGATTGGCTTGGCAACAGGGCTAAAAGTTTCAGTGTAATCAATTCCAGCTTGTTGGTGGAATCCTTTGGCAACAAGTCAAGCCTTATACCATTCTAGAGTTCCATCCACACGAAACTTAAATTTGTAAATCCATTTGCATCCAATTTTTTGGTCAACCTTCGCCTTTCATACGTGCGAGAACAAGTTCCCAAGTGCCATTTTTTATGAGGGTAGTATATTCTGCTTTCATTGCTGCGTGCCAATGAGAGTCACGAGAGGCTTGAGGAAAACATGTGGGCTCCGTATAGGGATGTGCTGTGGTAGTTATTGCAAAAGTGTGTTGACGACTGATAGTCCGACGTGGAATAGTTCCATCCTTAAGGCGGGTAACCATCAAATGAGTAGGAGCACGAAGACTTGGTGATGATTTTGAATCAGTCAAAGCAGGAACACTTGTTGTCAGTTGTGAATCAGTCGAGGCAACAGTCGTTTGAGACGTGCCTGATGGTGATGTTGATGGAGTTGGTTGTACTTTCTTATGCTGGAAGTGGCATAGGTGGCGGAGGCAGAGGTAACACAATGTCTGGAGTTGGTGGCTTTGGGGAAGACATAGTGCCAAAGGGAAATGATGTTTCATCAAAGATTGCATCTGCAGTAATATAAAACTTGCGGTTCAATGGGCAATAACACTTGTAACCCTTATAACCTGGAGGATATCCAAGAAAAATGCAAGCTTGAGAGCGTGGGACCAATTTATGAGGGGCATAGGGCCGTAGATACGAAAATTTTGCACAGCCAAAAACTCTCAAAGATGAAATATCAGGTGGTGTCCGAAAAAGAGTTTGCCAAGGATTGATGTTACCAATGACCTTTGAGGAAAGTCTGTTTATTAGAAACGTTGCAGTCTCGAAGGAATATTCCCAAAAATTTGATGGGATTCCAGCTTGATTCATGAGAGCCAGTCCAATTTCAACTATATGATGATGCTTACGTTCTACAGTGCCATTTTGAAATGGAGAATAGGGACATGATATCTATGGATGGATCCCATGTTGAAGCAAGTGAGTTTTAAAGGACGAAGAGAGAGATTCAGGCACACCATCACATTGAATTGCTTGCAATCTACATTGAAGCTAAGTTTCCACAAATTTATGAAAAGCAATGAAGGTGGCTAAGAATCCCACACGAGTAGTCAGAGGGTAGAACCAAGAAAAGCGGGAGAAGTCATTAATAAAGCAAATATAATATTTATATCCACTGAGAGACGTTACAAGAGAAGGACCCCAGATATTAAAGTGAACAAATTGGAGCAGAGAAAATGCTCAAGAACTAGTAGACTGATGAGAATGATGATGGCTCTTGCTAAGAGCACACGCTGTACAAATAGTGGAGGGTGATCCGATAAAATTCATCTTAGTGGATCTTAGTAGACTAACAATGGCATCAGATGAGGCATGGTCGAGTTGATGATGCCAGAGAGTAAATGAAACAGCATGGGACGCAATAAACACTTACGGAGACGCCTTGGGGCTGAATGGTATAACACGGTAGAGACCATTGTCAAGTTTGCCGTGGAGTAAAATTTAACCGATTCGAAGAGAAATGGTACAAAAGTTAGTACCATAAAATATGAAGACACTATTATTTTCAATGGCAAATTGAGAGACAGACAACAAATTTTTAGTGATAGAAGCGACAACTAGAACATTTGAAAGATGAAAAGGAGTGGATGAAGTAAGTTTAATGAAGTAGTGTTGGGTGGTCTTGGATCTCTCTCATCCCAAAAACTAGCTCAAAGAGTGAAACTTTCCCTCATACTTATAAACTGACCATCAGCCCCTTCCACAATCAGTGTGAAACAACCTTAACAATCTCCTCCTCATACATCAGGCCTTGGGTTGGAACAACGATAACCCGTATCTCTCCCGAGTGACTCTTGAATCTAGATTTGTTTGCAACCTGGCTCTAATACTAAGTTAAACAAAAGGATCGGATAAAAGACAAACACGAAGATAAATGGACATAGAAATGAGAGAAGTAAAAGAGAACTTCTTAGTATTGGTTGTTTCTCTATATCACTATTTTACAAAGATGAGTCTCTTTATATACACTTGGGGAGACACTCATGTTGTACTAAAGATAAGAAAATGATCAAGATCATATCTTGTTTCTATATATACACTTCAAGAAATATTTTGAAGATGAGGAAAAGATCATATCTTGTAGAGAAGATCAAGATCAAGATCATATCTTTGATTTATTCAGCATATCATATCTTGTAGAGAAGATCAACATCATATTTTTGATTTATTCAACAGTTTCCAACAGCAGACATTCCTTTTACCCTAAGAGAAGAAAGTACGGAGGGAGATAGAGAAAGAGGAGAGTCCATGGAAGGTTCCACTCAACTTGCAATAAAATAGCGAAGGGCTGCGATATATATGTTGAGTTGGGGATCCAGCTGTGCGTTGCTAACTATAAAGCTGGGTTTTTTTAATGGTTTCTTGATCCGATCTTGCCATAGCATCTTGATTGGGAGCTGCATTTTTTTTTTACGTTCGGTAATACAAGCATTTCGTTCATTAAAGGAGCATTTGACTGAATTGCCCCACCATTATCGATCACGTCATGTAACATGTTAACATGATCTTATCAAATTAGTTCATTTTTTGGTTACATTCGATCATGTCGCCACAGAACGTCTAACGAGATGAGGAAATATAGTTCCAACACCCTAAGGAAATATCGAGAGCAATCTGAATCTTTTACTATCCGAACTCAAGACAAGATTATCGAGAGAACTGTAAATCCGATAAAAATACAGACAAGCTCTACTCGAAACCAATAAGACTTGACATATCTTATTCTTTTCACTATTAAAAGCAACTTGTAGTCGTGTGAGATACGCAACTATAAGAAATCATGCGAGTAGCTGACAAGAATATTATAACTTGAGTTGGCCCGGCATATGTGGTTTCGCATATCAATACAACTTCACATGGCGTATGTCCTCTGTCGTCCTTGGCTTGTTACTTTCCGTCAAGCAAATTTCCTTTCAATTTCCACTAGCACGGGAAACAAAGGAAAATTACACGACAGAAAAAGAGCAGAAAGGAAAAGACGAGGACATTGACAAAGATTGACTGAAAAACAAGGTGGACAACACAAGATGGGGTACCTCGGGGTCAATTTTGTTGCCCTGTAATGGCTTCTTTTGCTCTAGAGCTAGCTAACTTGTTGGCACGCGAGTTCTCTTTTGACATGCTCTAACTTGGAATCTGCTCGACGAACATAAGAGAATTAGGAAGCTTGCTGTGTCAGATTGCAGATGGGTCTCTCCAATGCTCAAGTCTTTAATCATGATAAATTATGATCCTGAAAGTTATTAGCATTAAGATTTTAGGAGCATTGTGAACCCCTTAGGAGCGAGATTGAATTATTTCGAACCTAGAAAGGGCTTGTAACCGGGGGATTCTCTGGCAGATGATCGGAAAATCATTCCTTAAGATCTCTTTACCCCAGACGGCGGTTCAAGCTATGATTTTTCATAACATTGTTTGATTGTTTCTTTGCTTCGACACATTGAATTCGACCCTTTTGATTAACGAGGTCAAGATACTTGGAAAATCGGCTAAATTGCCTCATTGACAATAGCATCATAACTTGCTGGAGATGGTAATACCGCGACCGACAGCAGCAGCAGAGACCAAAATCCAGACTATTTGGACCAAAGAGGGATCGCATTTTCTTTAGGATGTCACCGAAATCGCGACATTTGTCGTCGCGCGAAGTTGCATGACAGTTAATCAGTATGGTCTCACCTGCACCACCCCCAATTAATAACGATGGTCCAAGGAAGGAGATTGGGGAGAGGAGACAGGTTGCTGCTGTCATCTGCCATGGTGGATAGGTCACTCCGGTTCTTTTGACATGTAGCTTCGCCAGCCACTTGTTCGATGATGAAATGGGGCTAGGTCTATCTGACATGCCCACCTACTTTTATCGTTTCTATCTATAATATGGTTGGACTGTATTATTAATTTCGTCGAATCAGACTGAGTTCAACTCCCTAAGTCTCATTCAAGTGAGTATGTAACTATTGCCGTCTAAATCTTAATCATAGTAAAACAAGGTGCTACGACGAGAGCATGATTTGTCTTATCTGCGACGAACTTTAAATGATTTAATTAGTGATCGTAATTGGAATAAGGAAATGGTCGGACACAGTGATTTTTTTCTTTTCTTTTCTATTTAGAAAGTATTGTCTTATCCCTTGCTCCATAAGAGGGGTTATTGGGTCACGACCAGCTAAGGCTGAAGTTCCATTAAAAGCGTTTCCACGGGATAGAAACTCTCCAGGAAATATAAGTTTTTCATAAGGCTAATCTCGAGGTGCCATCCGAGCACCAATACCTTCGTTTAAGAAAAATAAATTTTGGAGCAAAATGTTTCATAATTAGGGTCTTCCATCGGCACCTTGCGCTAGTGAAGTCTTATTCGATACACGTGGACGAGACGGTTTGCGTGTATTTATGAGAATTGGTCAAAACGCAAAGTTTCAATAACCCATAATACGAAAGAAAACAAAGACATGCTTCGGTATGCAGCCGATTTTAATGAGAGCTTACAAAAGAGATCAGACAATTGCTGCATTAGACCTATCAATATGATTAGTGAACTCCCAATTCTTTTCTCTGAACTAGAAAATCTTTTGGTGCGTGGATCTCACGAAGATGTAGGAGGTAAACAAAGCACACTCAAGAATTACAGAAGAAAAAAAAAATCAAGCAGAAGACAAAGGCCGTGCATGTATGGACTGATGCGAGGGAAAGCATATGTGATTTGTATCTTACGAGGTACAGTGCTTTAGTACACGAAAGGAAGACAGTGAAGGGAGGACGACTCACGACAAAGTCATAGTCTCGAAGGGGGCACGAATTACAGAAGAAATCTTCTGCAAATCGAGCTGTCGTTGCCAACGTAAAGCGTTCGACGTTCACTACTCAAAAGGAAAGCTGCAGTACAAAGCAATACGACATTTGCCTTTCTCCAATAAATACAAGATCTCCTTACGCAATGCGATTTCGCGTATGACACATCAATTCCACTCCTTTTATCTGTGCCCTGTGGCCAACGGTCTAAACTGTGAGTTTTACCGTTTCATGTGCATTCACACTCACTAGGGTTTGAAGAAACGAGAGACGTTGTTGGACTTGTCCTTCATGCGAAATAGACATGCTTCGATATGCACGGTCTCTAGGGTTTCGCATGCTGGTATTTTCACTCACAAGGAATATCGAAGATAACCTCATATCAATCGGATTGCTGTCACATAACAAGACGATAGCCATCGAATTATGTGAGACTCGTCATATGTAGCAGTTAGATCGCAACCCCTCTCTCCCCTTTCTTTCTTTCGTTTATCTTAGGTTTTTTTTTTTACATTTCTTTTGGAGTTGAGTGTTGCCTTGCGTACATTTCTCTAGTTCTTGCATAAACTGAGGTACAACTCAATTCAAAAAATTCAAGCAACGACATATCCTTAGAAAAAAAAAACAGTAAGTTTCGTACAAACTATCACATCATTAAAGAAGAAATTGATAAAGTGGTTAATTCTGTCCACCCGCCATTTATATATATATATATTCATTTTCTATCTAAGATGCACACAACACAATAGCCATGCAAAAAGGGTGCCAATAGCTGTGTTTCTATCGGGACAACTAGAGAGAGTGTGTGTCCTTGTTGTGATAAGAAGATCAGATGTGTTTGTAAAGGAATGGACAAACGTAAAAGATGACAAATGGATGAAAGATGCCTTTCCAAGCTTGCTTTGGCTTCTTGTCGACCTCATTCGTATGTGGTACGTGCGTGACTGGAAGGGCAAGAAAGCTGCTGATTGCACTACACTACACACTACATATAGCTCCAACGAAATTCTACAACTCATCTCCGCATGATCTAATGCTATATTGACATGACCTCATTCTTATGGTGCGGTTACGTCGTCATTACTGCGAAGCAAGTCCATCACCTTTCGAAAGGAAAAATTATAAGAAAAGTCTTAAACCTATTGCAATTGTGCCAATTAAGTCATAAACCTTTTGCGTTTATACAAATTCAATCCATCTGGCCAATTTTGACCCACCAAAGCTGATGTGGACGCCGGTTGTCCTACGTGGCATGACCGGCAATGACGTGAACAATTTTTAATAACTTTTTTTAAAATTTTTTTTCCTTCCTTCTTTTGTTTCTCACTATGGCCAGCGAGAGACGCCGAAGCTCGTTGGCCACCGGCGAGGGTTGCGGCCCTTGCTCGGCCTTGCGTAGATTTGGGCAAGGCCATTGTAGCCACAGACGAGGGCAGCCTTGCCATGGCCATCTTTGCCCGCGGCTGGCAAGGCTAGTCTCAATTGTGCCTCGCGATGGTCTGGGCGAGGTGCGCACGGTTGCAGGTGATGCAACCTCGCTAGGGCCTTGCTGGATGCAAGCGAAGGCGACCCTCATAGGCCACAGTGAGAAACAAAAGAAGGAAGGAAAAAAAGAAAAGAAAAATTAATTAATTAAAAATTTTGAAAAAATATTAAAAATTATCCACGTTAGAGCCGGTCGCGCCACGTAGAATAGCTGGTATCCACGTCAGTGCTGGCTGGATAGATTGAATTAGCACAAATGCAAAAGGTTTAGAACTCAATTGTTAAAAAAAAAAAAAAGATTTAGGACCGAATTAGCACAATTACAATAAGTTTATGACTTTTTTTTATAATCATTCCCTTTTTGAAGTAATTCGGAGTTACAAAAAACAAGGAAATTTATTTGTGAAGATTTCGATTTAAGTGATGTGGCAAGGTGCATTTTTATACATACAAGAGAGAGAATGACGCAGTTGGAATGATCAAAATGAATTTTATTATTTGTAAATATGTCAACAGGTTCAAAAAACGCTCTGGAGAAAAACTTCAATGTGAACTCTCTCAACTAAATCACTGATTAAGATATCAAAGTTAACATCATCGGAAATAAAACATATATTTATACTGAGAAAATTCTAGGTATTTTCGGGCGGCCGCCATTTCTACTCCAGCCTTGGCTCCATACGACCCCTTTGAGAGTTGAAAATGACAAAGCAACCTAACTTGTGTGTCCACCGTTCCACTTCTTTTTTTTCTCTCTCTTCCTCCTACTCCATTCACAATCGACAGGCTCTACAATCAAGAACCAGCATCGACCTAATGAAACCCATAACCATCGAATCAATCGCTACCCCCAACTATTAGCAGCTATCCTAGCGAAGAAGAAAGTCCGAACCGAGCAAAATCGAGCAACATCCCTCGAAGAATTAAAAAGCCGTTCATTCGCATTCGGATTCAGATTTGGTCGTCCATGGCGGAACGCATTCAGGTATTGGTCGGCGCAGCTCGTCCACGGCGGACCACTGCTGCGGTTTCACTCGTTCAAGAGGCGGAAGAGAGTTAGCTCGCCGGTGGCTGTTAACCGTGGGACTCACGAGTCGGGTTGTTTTGTCATTTTAACCTTCAAGAGAGTGTATGGAGCCAAAATTTGGGTGGAAATAGCGGCCTCCTCCTTTCGAGAGTAGATAAAGAAAAAACGGATAGTGAAAACCAATGGTTCCTGAGCGAGCTTCCTAGAGTACTAAGGGTAGTATATTATATAGGCCGTATATTTTCTCTTGGGCTAGAAGTTATGACTTTGAAATTTAATTTATATTTGGTCAAACAAAGGTAAGGGGGGAAGCAGAAGTGTTTATAGCAATTAGCAAGAATTTACTGATAAAGATGAGTTAGAACTACTTCAAGTTAAGGATCGGAGGAGGAACCAAAGTCAAGTTGAAGAGGCTCCTAAAATAAATAAATAAAAAGCTAAAAAGCATGATAACCACGTTAAAGACATGATACAGGACGAGGACTCCCTTATATTTTCTTAATCAAGATTGCCTTAAGGTTAAGGATTAGTCGGAATAATTATCATAAAAGTCATAAACCTATTATAATTGTGTAAATTCAGTCCTAAACTCTCTTTTTTTGCCAATCGAGTGCTAAACATTTTACAATTATGCCAATTCAGTTCATTTTGTCGGCCGGCACTAATGTGAATAATTTTTAATTCAAAAACATATTAAAATGTCATAAAACATTGTTCACGTCGGCGCCGCCTGACTAAATGGACTAAATTGGCACAATTGCAAAAGGTTTGAAACTCAATTGGCCCAAAAAAAATTTATGAGTGAATTGACATAATCATAATAAATTTAAAACTTTTTTGGTAATTTTTCCAGAATTAGCCGCTACTCGCCAGGCGATGTTAGTTTATTAGTGCTGTTTTAGCGCACTTGCACGTCCTCCCACACCCTATAATTTTCCGAATAGAATTAGGTAGAGTGGCTGAAAGGACGCCACCGGTGTCTCTATTAGGCGCATGTTGGGTATCGTTTGTAATTTGTAGGGGACCGAGAAGCCCCACCGCAAAAAGGACGCCACCGTCCACGGAGGCTGAGCCTTCCACGTGCATCGGAGGCCTCCGCCACTGCTCGGCCATGCGTCGATCGATCGGGCCAGGAAAAGGCCAGTCCTCGGTGGGTTTGGGCCATCGCCTTTTGACCAGTCAAGAAGAAGACCATGAGCAGAAAAAGATCGGTTTTTATCAAATTTGTAATAGTTCTCAAACATCTTCAAGATACATTAATTACCATTCATTTATTAGAAAAAAGTTTTCTTTTTCACCTTAAATTTATCTCGACGAGTATTTTCAGATATTTTAAATCAAATTCAAGCATAATTAAATCGTTACATGTTCCTCTCATGTCTTAGATAAAAGACGGATTATTATAAGATATTACTTTTTTTCTCCTTATCAACCCGTTCACATGTCCATTTAAAAAGGCTTAAATTTTCTCATTTTGATCTTCTTCTTTTAAGTTAAACCTAAAAAAAATCTTATAATCAAACTCAGGTATAATTAATCTGTTGTTCCTTTCTCGTACCTCAGATATTAAAGAAGGTTCAGAGACCAAACAATTTTGCATCTTGCAACCCCAAGAGAAACTCTACCGTTTGCTGCAGAAATCAACCATTCCTCCTTTGTGTGGCCTCTTCTAAGATCAATTGATCTCCAAGATTGCAACCTCTCAGAAACGAGATTCCTCCAGAACCCAGACTGCTTTTCCCCATTGTCATTCTTGAAACTCTCAGGGAACAACTTTACTTGCCCCCCCTACAGGGATTACAGAGTTCATCAACTTGAAAGTGCTCGAGTTAGTCAACTGCAAGGCACTAGTAAAAAATATTATGGTTCTCCTCTTATCAGTTCAGTTGAGTGGGATTAGATCACTTGCGGCTGCAATGCATTCCCCTAAACTCGGTTCAGGGAAATCGTATCATTTGGGGAGATGATCAATGATTTGAACTGTGTGGAGATACAAGACAAAAGTCCGTCCAGATCAAGGGGACAATGATAACGTTTTCTTTGAAGGTACAGATGAGGAAACTGAAGCTTTTACTGGAACATATATGAAACAGTGCGGTGCACACGTGATATGTTCTGGTTATGGAAATTGTGGTGCTCTTTCGGCAAAACAATACTGCAACTGTCCACAAGAAACATACAGACCGATGGATCTTAGGAAAGATATCCAGAAAGAGATTCACCGAAGGCTCTGAATATGACGACACACGGCGTTTTCAGCGGAAGAGGGCCCGCCCGCAGTGTATCTAGCTTAATGCATTTGATGCAGAGGACATGCCCTTTAACCATCCAAACTCAGAGCACAGGAGGATGGGCAAAGGCAAGAAGAGGGTGAAGAGGATGTGGTCGACTTGGAGTGGCCTCAGGTTTCAAGTGTAGATTTCTTATTCCACGGAGATGCCGGAGACCGAGAAAGGGAAATGTTGCATGAGTTCATATCCCTAGTTTTGGCTGGAGCTCAAGCTTGGGACATGTCTAGTGATTAAAACTCCTTATGATAAGTAGTGAATGGAAAGTAACATGCTTGTGGAGATGCCCCATTCCTGGGATTGGAATTGCACGAGTTTTGATTTTATTCTTCTCATTTTGTTTTATTACTTCGTCCGGCTTTATTTTAAAAGGCGCTTTTTTGGATAAATAATTTCTGCACGTATCTGGGAACTGCATGTTTCCTAGATTCAGCCTTAGGTTGTTGTGTTTCAGCTTGAGTGGCCTTGGCATGCATGCTTCTGGCGTGAGATATGATCACACCGTCAGGCTTACTATGCAATGACTTCTAGTTTGTGCTTCTGAATCTTTGATGTATGCGATGGCTAATCATGGATCTTCCTCTTTGTTTCACTTGCCAATCAAACATTGTTTCTTTGATTTACTTTTGAGTGATTCATCGTTCATAAACTCGCGCCTCTCAGTTTGGACTAATGTCTGCTCATCCTTGCAAAGGTTTTGTCTGTATGATAACTGCCACTATTGGGCTCGTCGCATTTTCAGATTTTTTTTTGCCAGTCGTATATGACATTCAGAACATAGATGGTCCCAATGGTTCAAGTACTCAAACCATCATCTAGCTTGTTGATGATGGTTGAGTACTTGGACCATCATTTGCCAAAACCTTCTTGATCGACGAAGCTTGGATCTCTTGCTTTGTTTAAGACTTCTGCCTGCTTGCTGCAGAATCAACATCTAAAAAGTTTTTCCGTTGACTCTGGTCCATACTGAAAATGCACTTGGGCTTGAATGGTCCATCAACAGGCTTTGACATCGAAGCGATTTCGGGACAAATTTCGAACTCTCTTTCTTCCGTTTATCAGGGAAAGTAGCTGAAAGTTGTTTTCCAGATATCTTTAGTCCTCATTGTTACCAGAGAGTAACCTGTGGTCACTGATTCCATTGTGGGTTGGGAGGTTGTTGGGGTCTTTCATGTGAAGAGGTTTAGCAGACATTATGATTAGCTCTTTACAAGTACAAAGAGACTCCACCTAGAGTAGTTGTGAGGGATGATTGCCCATGAAGAGCTAAAAGCATGGACTCCTTTTGGTCATTTTGAAATTGCAAGCACCAGCAATACAAAATCCAAAGTGTACCTGCAGAGCATCTTCCTCTGCTTTGCCAACCAATAAACACACATTTTCACTACCTACAAAGAGTTTTCTCCCTACTTCAACTAACTTCACACGGTTTTGGGCACCCAAAAAACAGAAGATGAAATACTAACTTCACAAGGAGGTTTTCGCTTCTTTGGCCGCAGAAAGGGCTTTCTCGAGATTCTTGAAGGCTTTCTCATATCTGAGAAACCCCATGAACCAAAACTCGTAATCATCTTCGGTTACAATCTGCACATACTTCTGTGCCGGCTTGTCCACATTCTCGCTCTCATTCGCCGATTTTATTTTCCTTGTCGGTATTAAAACCTGTCGAGGAGTTGTAAGAAGTTATTCAGCAAAACTCTTGGTTCACTGAACACTCTTGCACTGATCAAATCCATTGCATAATTTGACATAAGAAAAGTTCACCTTGTAAGGTGCTTTGACTTGCTCTCCAGCAGGGGAAGGGACTTCGATGGATCTGTCACTGCAGAAGGCGACTTTCTCAGTGGAGATGAAGAGAAGTCCTGCTATTGGACCAGATGATGTGGATAAATAGCACTGGGAGGCCTTCAAGAACTTCTCCTTCTCACTCATGCCGAAAATATGCTTGAAAATGTTCTCCCTCCCTCCTTCTTGGATCACTTTTGCTCCCAAACTCAGCTTCCCCTTCACGGTTTCGGACAGCTTAGCCCCGAGCTTCACTGCAAATTTTCCACATGAACTCTTCAAGATTTCAAATTTCTCACCCACAAATTACCTCACTGCCTTTATTTTGAACTACCTAGACTCATTACAATAAGACTAAGACTAGACTCATTACAATAAGACTAAGACAATCAAATGCCAAGAGGTAGTGGGCTTCGCAACCCACGTGTTTCCTTTTTGCATTTTGATTAGCTTGGTTTGTCCCGTTAATTTTATTTTCCTTTTCCCATGAAATGAAACTTGTAGGGAACACCACAGTTTGAAGATGATTACTTACCATGATCCATTACTCTGTATGTGAAGCTGCTGTGTTTTCTCCCCAACTGCTTGCCGGTTCCCTTCTTGGAGTCCTCTTCATCTGCAACTGGAGAAAATTTGTCACATAAGTCCCAAAGCGACAAAAACCAATCTTCCAATTGGGAAATATCTCTGTTTCAGGACACGTGTGGGTTATCAAAAATCAGTCTCCCAAATGACCTGCTGATTCAGACAATCTATCAAGATAAGTACACACACAACAGGAACCGCTGAAAGCAGCATGAATAAGGCAAGCTAGCTAAGCACAACCAATCTGACATGAACACACAAAACAATCTCAGAACCCACCACCCATTTGACCTTTCTTTCTCCCTTTTCCCTATAAACTAATTCCATACCATTTCTGCCGAAATTTGAGATGAGTTCACCAAGATCTGAAACCCATGGATTTGTACAGGTCCACAGAGAGAGAGAGAGAGAGAGAGAGAGAGAGAGAGAGCATACTGGCGTGGAAGGAAGGACCGGGAGAGCCATCCGAAGAAGAAGGGCTCTGGGTGGAGCTGAGATGTTCAGACAAAGAGAAGGGTCTCTCAGGAGTGGTCTCGCATGACTTCATCAATGGACTCCCACCAAAACGATCTCTGTACTGGTCCTTCATGTTTAAAATTGCTTCTCCATTTGGCCTTCCTCAGAGAGACACACACGCACTATCTTCTTGGTGTGTCTGAGAGAGAGAGAGCTGGGAAAAAATGTCTCCTCTGGGGATGAGTATAGAAAGAGATCCGAAGCTTCCAAGCAAGAACAAATGCAGACAACGTTAAAATAAGAAATACCGGTGGCAAAAAATTTAAACTCTCTTTCTTATTCACTCCCTTTGCATAACTGTATCCGTGTCCCACACGGAGAAGTGGTAGCTTCGATTAGGATGTTTCTAAGCATGATCAGGAAACGGATCCACCCTCCACCACCGTCGGATCAAAAGACGAAAAAATCTCGACCATTCGCCCCGAAACCTTTAAAAATTTTATGAATTATGACATTTTACATGAAAGTTACAAAAATAAAAATGCAAGTCGTGATAATTAGTCACGATCCGAGGATGCGTCCCTCGGTAGACCATAGCACCGTCGCGACTATAAATACTAAATATTGATCAGCTAGCTCAGCAGCTTCTCGCCATCTTCCTGAAGCTCTCGGGAAAGCACAGGACCTTTTCCATTTTCTATGTTCGTTTTCCTCTCACATCACCCTCACCCCTCACAACCGTGTTCGATCAAAGTCAAGAAAGGGTGGCCATTCAAACCCGGGGACCTAGGGGGGCAAAAAAATCCCACGAGGGGTCTCCATCACGTCAGTGTTGTTCACGAAACTGGAGATTTAACTGGACCGCCACATACCCAATTCATGTGGACTTCAGCACATGACCATAGGCATGTGACCCACTGATAAAGCGATTGGACAGTGATGATGCTAATATCATAGGTATAGAATTCAATTTTCATGTAAAAGAAAAATTATAGAGATGAGAATTATAAATAGAATTAAAAAAAAAAAAAGCACATGATGGTGTCAATATGCACCAACATGTGCAGTTTCTTGCGGATGGGGCTTGCAGATTGGGGGTGGTGGTGGTGGTGGTGGTGGTGGTGGTTGTCATTGACAGAAAAAACCAGTAAGGACTTTTAAGAACAGCCAGTTTAGTACAGGGTTCAAGTCTTTGCATGTGCCTGCATGTGCAGTAGCACTAGATATATCCTCTCACACGGTTGCAAAATTCCTCATTAAGAAAAGGAAAAAAAAAGCCCAAGTGATGGGCTTAATAAAGATATGCTTATCTTGCAGATTTGCCTTGTCGATGTGAAATATAGATTACACACTCGCCATTAAATGATTGACGCGTGAAGTAATTTGATTACAAAATTAACTCTGAATACACGTGTCGCTCATTTGGCAATAAATGCATAAGAATATGTTTGTACCGGCAGTGGTCTTAACAATAGTCCTAGAAAAATACGCGAATGGCTTTAAACCAATTAGTGACCTAGAAATCATATGAACTAGGACTATACTAGAAGGGCTCACCATAGGACACAATGTCAAAACGTGACAGAATTCATGAATTATCATGTTCTTGAATTTTTTATACTTTGATCTCACAAAATGACAAAAGTTCTCATCAGTATTGGTCACGAGCACCCTCCGCCCCAAATTGTCAGCCAATCGTGTATTTTATTTTAAGTGGTCAACACTACATTATTAGTCTAGTCATGGCCTAGAAAATAATTTTTTGAGAATTTTTTTATATGTTTGGTGCACATAAACGAAGGTGGATTAGGTATCATGTCGTTTTAATACCCCAAATTCTAGGGCAGGGTAGGTTGGCAGTTGGCACTTTGTGTATGGACTTTCATTTGCACGTCTTGGGCCTCAACCGAATTCTATGATCGAAGCCCAATACTCGTCTTCGCATGAAGAAAGGCCCATTTGGTGGGCATGTCCAGTGGGCTTTTCGTGGGCCGAAAGAATAACAAAAAGCGCCAACTTTCTCGATGAAAAGAGGACCCAACCACATGTATTTTCCATAGGCTTTGGCATAGAGGTTCATAGACATGACGTGGCTAATGAAGGAAATTCATGCATCCTAATCTCATTTCGACCGATACTACTTCATCATCGAGGTTATACCAGTGCAATAAGATATTTCGAAGTTCTCAAGCTTTTTCATCATGATCGTATTATGCACGAGGAATTTTCAAATGAATCGAGAAATCGAGCGTAAATACGTTCACGAATCCATCTCGAGAAGGATGCTTTAGGCGAATCCGACTTCGCCAATCGAGCGACTTCTTCAATGGGACATTGTGACATAACACGTAAACGATATGCGTAGTGATCTTATGTTTGATCTCATGTTCTCTCTCTCTCTCTCTCTCTGCATGTACACCGCACTTCCACGTCCACAAGGTTGGACATCGCTCGTTGTCGTGACTATATTAACCCTGTCTCTGTCCCTGTTCCTGTCTGTCTCTGTCTCTTCGACGAATCCTACACCCTCACGCTTCATATCAGACCAACCATTCCTGTCGCTTCCGTCTCCACTGTCCCACTACTGAGATTTCCTCCCATCGCCGCCATTAGCAAACCCAGAAAAGGAATCAAACGGAAGAGAACGAAAGAGCAAAGGCCAGAGCCGAAAGCGACCGAGAGTGGGCCGAAAGATTTCGCGTAGTAATCGACGGTCGATGTTCCCCCGCGTCGCACTCATGGCCTCGCGGAGAATTTGAGAGTGGGTGCGTGCGCGTGTCTGTAATTGAAGCGCCGCCCTTCGTTTTTCTTCTTCTTCTTCCGAGAGCCCGCCTCATGGTTAGCTCGCGCGCGCTCTCTCGCTCTCTCTCTCTCTCTGCAGAATCAATTGCGTATTGACTGATTGACCCTTTTTTGGACTCTTTTAGATGTGAATGCAGAGATGAATTAATCTTCTTGAGACCAACCTTCACTTCTTCCCGATCCTCGTTGATGTTTTTGTTCTTGTTAATGTGCAAATGATTATTTTATTTTATTAGCTCAATCCTTGTACAGACAATCCGTCGCCTCTATTTAGGATCGCGTTCGAGATCGATTACTGCCTGGCATTGACTGGACAGTATCTTGGTTTCAATGGCATCTAAATTTGGAAACGCGAGTGGTGATTGGAAAAAATACAGCGGTGGTGATCGTACCGAAAATCTGAGCCTCACGCCTAAATTTGGGGGAATCTCTGCTTTTAGCAAATGCAAGATGGAAATGGGCTCCACCCATTTTAAATATTTTTTCCCCTCTTTTCCAGTCCCTTTAGTCTAATTTAGTCAATGGGCTCGTTATCTTTAAGATGAAAGATTGGCAAGCAGATACTCCTCTTGGAGATAGTGTTGATTGAAGATCTTCTGTATTGATTACTGGGTAAGTGTTTGGTCGTGATTAAATGGCTTCTTTCTCTTCTGCTTGTGGTTGAAATCTGGTTTCCAGATTCGCGGGGAATGTCGTTCGCTGTCTTAAGTGAGAGATAAATTTTTATGGGTTTGCGGAGCTGGATCTTCTTCTTTTCTTCAGATAAAAAGAAAAATATTGTATGGTAATACCGTCGGAACGCCTGAATATGATCTTGGTGTAATTATGCGTCATAAACTTAACTAGATGTGTTAGGCAGAGTGAAACGATTTGCTTGATGGTCTCTGGTTGTCAGCCTTGTAGTTTCTGTTAGAAACTTGGCATCTGAAGGTAATGCCTTTTCCTTTCTGACTGTATGTGAGATTTTGGATGAACATTTTTTCCTGCATCTGTATAGTATATGTCTTAGCGTGTTTAACATGTTAACATGAAGCATTAATGAGTTTCGGAGGTCAAGACCGTCACTTTTATTTTTCTGATGACATTTTGGTTTACCGTCTGTTTCGTTGGTCATTTTCATGTTAAAACTCATGTTTGCATATGATTCGTTCGCATGTCATTAATGAATGGATTATCGTGATTATAATATTTCTTACCTTTAAAAGGAGGAATGAAGACTAGCATTTAATCAGTTGCTTCTATCCTTCCATCAATATGACAAACCTTAGAGATTTGACAGAAAACTTTTGTGTTGTAGAAATAATCGGTTAAATGATTGTTCTGTTATGCCTCTTTCTACTTGTGCCACCACCGGTGATCTCATTGTCCACATCCTGCAGCTATCGCGTGATTAAATAAATTAATTACCTCGCTCAAATCTTTGCTCATAGTGACATTGCTCGTATCTCTCTTACAAAAGTTTCTACTTGTGGAATTCAGCATGTATATGGATAGAATAGACATCCTCCAGGCAAACAATTTGTGTTCTTCTGCTAGATATCTTGATGCCTCTTGATGTTGTAAGTTTGTATGTTTGAGAACTAGGGTGTTCAAGTGAAGTATTATCAGAGGCTTTCATATTTTCCTGGAATCATCATTTTAATTGCAAGTGGCTTCTACAGGATCAAGAAAAGATGCATGGCGTTCTTCAAAAGTCCCATAGGCATGTTCAGCCTGTCTCTGACAGTGGGAATGCTTCCATGCTGATGAAATCTTCATATTGGAATAATTTCAGAAATTCAGAGGTCATCCATTAACTCAAGCTAACTAATTTTGTGGAACTTTTGCTTGAGGAAAATTTTCGCTAATTTATTTCTCACATCTGTCCTCCACATCAGGACCAGGCCCGATCTGTCTTTGGTGGGATCTCCAGTCATAGGTAAGGAGCCACTTTCAGTTCATCACTGTTTTCTCTTGGACCATTCAGAGCGCAGAAAGAACATGATTTGATGCAATCGTTGTAGTTAAGATAAATAAGCTGTTGCACCATCTGTTGTCTACTGTTTTAATCATAAAGACACTTCATTTTCATGATATTCAGTCTTTGTTTTCTTCATGTTGCGAATTTGCGAGTGATCACTTCCTATCTGAGTTTGTCAGGTGTACTGTGCTGACCTTACTTACCCTAGAATCTGATGGAACTTGGAGAGTTGTCACTGTACCTCTTCAATATCCTGAACAGAGAGGCCGCCTGCCTTTTGGTGCTCGCATAAACGTGGATAGACTGCACCCAATATTTAGTCAAGCTATTAATGCTTCTAATAATAATCGACGAAAAGCACAGAAAGGGCCTCCAGGTGGTGGGTCTCTCTTAATGCACTCGAGTACAGTGACAGAGTCTATTCAATCAGATGCGAGATGCCAATCTCATAAAAAGGCCTTGCCAAACGAACCTTTTGTTGAATATTCTGGCTGTAATTATGGTCTAAATTTTTCAACCTCCGATTGTAATCCTCGTTTGCTTCAAGGAGGCCCTTGTGCAAATGATTCCACCGTGGAGCTTACCGATGGAGACAAGGCTGACAAGGCTACGAGCAAAATTTCGAGAAATAAAGCAAGAAGAAAAGGGAAACACAGGAAAAGGCCTCCATTTAATGGTGTTTCGAGGGAATTGGAAGTTTTAGCTGAGGATTATTACCATGGAAGCTCAATATCCAGAACCTATGGTATGAAAAATGAGGTTGATGGTGAAGGCACAGCACCATGTGGGACTGGTTCAGAAGTTCAGCTCGAAGCTGCTAGAGTCCCTGAAAATTGTGCTGATGATGAAAAGAGCGAAGGCATCGACTGCTCTGAAACACCACGGACGAGCATCTCTAATTCATATGGACGAGACACATCTGAGACTGTTGCTGCTCCTTTAGTTCGGAATACCCATGGGGAGAATGCTAGTTCCAACAATGGGCATGAATTCAAAGGTAATGATATAGAACTTTTTGCTTTTGACTATCTGGTAGAAGTAAGCAGCAGGCATAGATGCTGTTTTTATCTTACAAACTACGATAGACTCTCAGACGTAAATGGCTCCTTAGATTTGGATGTATCTTTGATCAGTTCAAATGAACATGTGAGTGTTCAAGTCCATGTGATTGAATCTGATGAAGTGAGCAGCAACAATTCTGATGGAGATTTTCCAGCATTGAGCTACAGAAAGGAATACTCCTCTGACTGTGACTTGATAATTGATGCAGGAGATTCTCGTGATCATTGTGAAGACACGAGGCAAGAGAATTTGGATAGCAGCATCATAATGCCACTGGTAGTGCCTTGCTGTGATAATAGGGTGAATAAATTAGGATCAAACAGTTCGAGTGCCTGTAAAATGGGGAGTGTTGGGAATTCACATCAGCATACTGGGAAAGGTAATAGTTATCCTGTTTGGCAGAAGGTACAGCTGAAACATGACCATGAGTGCGTCGATGACATGAAGAAGTTATGTTCTACCGAGTCGAAAATTGACACATCCTGGAGAAAGGCTCCGTTGCTTAAACAAAATAGCAAACTTGCTGAGGGGAATTTGGAATTTAGAAATGAAAATAAGCAGCAGCCACATCCTGAATTTTCTCGTAAATTGAAACAAAAAGGTTTTTTAGATTCAAAAATTGAATCTGATGACCATTCTAGGAAGGGGTCTTTCACTAACAAGGCCAAGCTCGAAAAATCAAGTGCTTCCACAAAGATCCGGCCATATATGAACAAAACTTCAATGCCATCTCAAGTGAATCAAAATGAAGGGGAGACTGAATCAAAATCTGTCTCTCAGAAACCGCCAAAGACCATTTACAGTGATGCTCCTACTCTGGACAATGGAGATGCAAAAGATGAGGATAGCTCATTACTAGTATATTGCACTCAGTCTAACCATGTCAATCATTCTGAGCTTCAATCTTCAGCATCAGTTCCCCATCTTTTAGCTGATGAAATTTCCCTTCTAGGAAAAGAAGTTTATGTAGCTGACTGTAGTAAGCAGAAGTGTAGCTCTGGATCTCTTACACAGAAATGGGTGCCTGTTCGCACGAAGAATCCTCTATCAATGGACCCCATCAGATCTGACAGTTATCTGGGTCATTCTTGTGATGCAACTGTTGAAGACACGACTTTACTATTTCCCAAAGATAAAATAGGCTCAAATGATGGAAATGATATTGAAACAGGAGTTACTTGCAGGTTCGAGGAGTCTAGAAAGGAAAATTATTGTCCCTGTGATGATGAAAGTCAGGTTGAGCCCTTGACAAATGAGAAATCATGCATGCTTAAAGAGCAGAATCACGAGCTTGCGCCTTGTAGCTTCTCAAGGGATGAATCAGAAAATCAGAAAAGCTCTGTGGTTCAAATTCATCTAGACAAGATAACAAGGGCTATACAAGAAGCATATAGGATACAGTTGGCATCAGAAGCTCTTCATCTTGTAACTGGTGGACCCATTGCTGAGTTTGAGAGGCTGCTATGTTTTTCTTCTCCAGTTCTTTGCCAATCACAGGTTACAGCTGATTGTAATACTTGCCCAAGAGACCGGGTTGTTGGCTCATTACTCTGCCAACATGAGAGACCCAGTGTATCTCTGGAATGCCTGTGGCAGTGGTACAAGAAACATACAAGTTACGGGTTAGAAGTTAGGGGTGAAGATTACATTAACTCAAATAGAATAGGTGTTGATCGTTTTGCGTTTCGTGCCTACTTTGTTCCTTATCTGTCAGCCGTCCAGCTGTTCAAGAAATGCAGCAGTGGATCAGCCTGCAATGGAGTTCCCGGATCTGAGTTGGAGGTTAATGAAAGATCTGAAAAATCTGTTCTCAGTGGCCTTCCCATGTTCTCATTACTAGTACCTCAGGCTTGTAATGGCGGTGCAGGCAACTTTCTTCATGCAAACGAGGTGTCTACTTGTCAATCTTCACCTTCTTCTGGAAATAAGATGTCCAGTCCTACTGACAATGAGCAGTTTAGGGATTTAGAACTGCTTTTTGAGTATTTTGAGGTGGAGCAACCTCAGCAGAGGCAGCCTTTATATGATAAGTAAGTTTATTTATTTTGCTGAGCCAGGCATTTAATTTATCCTTTCCGGTATTGGATCAAATGGGCCCTTTACCCTTTTAACTCAGTGGTAGGGTAACACCATGGTAAGGCAGAAGTCATTGGTTGGAAGATCATACAGACCATGAGTTCATAGATAAAGCTGCTTTAACTTATTGCTCATTCCTTTAATTAGAATTAGTTATTGAGTCTTCTTTTCTCGTGTACATACCACTGGCACTTCAAATAATGTTGTCTCGTTGCTTTTGGTCAACTATGAATGTTATGGTTCTTGCAAACATTGTTTAATGTGAAAGATGCATAATGTTTCATTTTTGCCTACTTTTTTCACTTTTTTTCTTTCCTTTTCCTCGCAAATAGGTGAAGTTTGTTGGCTTTATCCGTGTACATTGATGGATGAACTATGATTTTAGTATGAAGAGAACTTCTCGACGTCTGACATGATAATTGGGATAAAAGTAGTAGTATATTTACTGTTAGAGGAACTTAGATTTATATGTTATAAAAGCATCAGGTCTACTTGTCATATGCCGCTCTATTCTCTTTGGAGCAATTGAACCTGAAATGTTGACTACAAAAACTGTGAGATTGAAATAGTGCATTCCACTATTCTGTGAAGTTTTTTGCCTTGGCTTCTTACTTTCTTGGCTTATTTCATGACTTGCAATTGGTTGGCCTTCTTTACTGGAAAATGGTAATGTTTAAATGTTCATTTCAGGATCCAAGAGCTTGTTGGAGGTTGTGGGCCATCGCGTTCCAGAATTTATGGAGATCCTTCAAAACTAAACTCTGCAAATCTATGTGATTTGGACCCAAGATCATGGTTTGTATCTATTGAATCAAACCTTGTCTCAAGAGTTTTACGTCTTTTTGTGAGCTGAGCTTTGGTTTTAATAAAATTCAATGTTGTCATGATTAAAGCCTGCTTATATCCTTTGCCATTTCAGGTACTCGGTCGCGTGGTATCCCATCTACAGGATTCCTGATGGCAATTTCCGCGCAGCATTTCTGACGTACCACTCGCTTGGGAATTTGGTTCGTAGAGAAGCCACTTTTGATTCTGTCAATGTGAACCCTTGTGTAGTATCTCCCGCAGTGGGTCTGCAGAGTTACAATTGCCAGGTGACATAACTAATATACTCCCCTGCTTGCTTCGGTTTCCAATCATGTGTGGATGTGATGCTTTGAAGACATTTTTGATTCATCTAGAAAATCATACTGATAGCTTTTAAAACAAAACCAACAGTAGAGAATGTGATGTCCATTTGTCGTAGTTTAACCCAGTGTTTGTTCAGAAGCAAGCGTGGATGGGCTGAATTAGGCATCCAATTATTCATGTTCAGGGGGGTATACTGAAATATAACCTTGTCGATTCTGTATGAAGCTCACAGTACTTATACTGGGTTTTGACCATTACATTACAACTATGCAAATATATCCTGCTAAAAGAAACAGATGGATAGCAGCATTGGTCTAACAACGAGGGCAAGAACTATTTGGCAAATGATGATCCCATGAAAGATGAAATTCAGATATTGCTACAGGCATGTTGCGCAAAGCCACATACCTTATGACCTTCATTTGATCTTCATTTATATGAACAGAGTGAGTGCTGGTTCCAGCTGAAGCCCTCTGCACTAAGCCAGAGAAAGGAAGTCTCGAGCTTAGATCCGTCTAAGATCCTGAAGGAGCGGTTGAGGACGCTGGAGGAGGTAGCTTCGCTGATGGCCACAGCTGCTGTCACTAAAGGAGATTGTCGCACGGTGAATCGACAACCTGATTACGAGTTTTTCCTGTCCAGAAGACGCTGGTGAACTATCTAGGTGTTGCGGTCGTCATTGATAGGCTTGAAATTGGGAAATTCAGTTAGGAGCTTGCCTGAACGAAAGAAAATAACCCGAACAATATGATTTACAGTTACTTTTTTCAACTGTCTTTGTCATTGTTGTTATTTTTCTCGTTTTCTCTGACTGTACCGGTTTCGCCATTTTTGTACATAGCATCGATGTACATTTTTTCCTCTTGCCGAAAGAAACGCATTCCGATTCATCACTCTATTCATAGATGGTGTTGCATAGTGATTGTATGTGTTCATAGGTGAATTTTGAAAATACATTATGCGTGCAGATCCGTTTCTAAAACTCGCCTTGTGGAAGTTAAAGCACAAAGTTAATTTGCCTTGATTGACTTCTTTTGGTGAAAATAAATGTGAAATCGTCATGTAACTTCTACCTAAATTATATATGTAGAGATAAATACACTTGAAGTCCCAAAACTTGTCGAGAAAGTGTATTTGAGCTCTAAAATTTTAAAAAAGTGCAATCAAGTTCTACAGCTTGTCAAGAAAATGCAATCAAGTCCTAAAACTTTCAAAAAAAATGCAATTAAGTCTTAAAATTTGTCATAAAACTACAATTGAATCTTAAAACTTTCAAAAACTTGAATCAACAAAAAAAACTTGATTGGACCAATTTAACAAGTTTTAAGATCGGATTGCATTTTTTTTAAAGTTTTAGGACTCAATTGCACTTTGTGACAAAATTTAGAATTTAATTGCACTTTTTAAAAGTTTTAAGACTAAATTGTACTTGTGTGACAAGTTTTAGAACTTCAATACACTTATCCCTAATATGTAGGTTATAACTATCTAGGCTCAAGACCCGATATGAGTAGATCAGGCTTTCCCATGGAAGATTTTGGCCCGAACCCAATTATATTCCCCTCGTGACTAACACACTTAGACGGGTCTTGCGGGCCAACCCGCCATGATCACCTCTAATAATCAATGCCCTAATTCCATTGGAATTGGATTTTTTATATACAAAAAGTAAAGTTAAGCGTGAATTTTCATGTTGTCCTCCTTAATTGATTTGACACTCGAGTTAAACCCAATTCTGTCATTGCACCCCATAAATGGGCGATTTGAATGCAAATATAATGCCAACCGAGGTGAAGATAGTGACTATATCATCTATCGACATTGTCTCTATCAATTGATTTAGGGAAAAAGGACTTCCTGGACTGTTGATATGAAAGATACTCGTAGAAAAATTCTTCACCACAGAATCTTTAGTTCTTACATTTTTTTATACATGGAAATCTCTTAGAAGCTTCAATTTTTCTATCTTATCGGTAAAATCGTCTGTCCCTTAGTCATATTACCACATTAATTGAAATGCGGCACGATGAATCATGCACCCTAGAAAGGAAGGAAAAGGTATTGCACGACCTGTAATGCATTTGGATCGGTGAAACCAACGAATCTCACATGATGTCTATCGAATTTGACCTGGGATTGACCGTGTTGAGTGGCTAGGATGAGCAGGAAAGCATGCAAAAATCAAGAAACTAACCCAAGTAGGCTAATCCCCACTGCTTGCAAATTCTCATTTTACGGTTCTCTTGGTCGATGAAGAAGTACAAAAGCAGAACCTCGTGGCATCCATACTAAACCGTAGGAGTCGCCAAAACGAGCCGAAACTATTCCGAAAGGAAAAGTCGACCTGCGATTTTTCATATCTCCACCGAAACATCTTTCTCAGCCATTCTCGCCAAAGGGCAGCATAAAAGTTTAAAGAATCTTGTTCAGTCAATTACGACTGCTGAACTTCTCTCTGGTGATGATGAAGATGTCTTCTCAAATGATTGTTCAAAGGCAGGTATAGCGGAGAACAATTCCTACATGTCTTCTCAAAGGAGACCAATTCCTACTTCTGAACTTGTTTCTGGTGATGATGAAGATGTCTTCTCGAACGAACTGTTCTAAGGTAGGTATAGTGGAGACATGGAATGGTGTCTTTTTAGTCCTGAAAGACCTCCCATTTAGCAGATTCCTTCCCTGCTAATTCCTTCACCTGCTAATTCCTTCCTGAGTGCTGAACAAAAAGAGAGAACTAAAATATACATAGCCCAGTTGTTAACGCTGTAAAGCCACCCACAAGAAAAGATTCACACCCACAATGCCCCTCCTAAAAATATTGACAACCCAAGTTTCCGATCCCCCTCCTCTGTCAGAGAGTAGAGATCTTTTTGGTGGAAAAACCGAAAAAATCACGAATGGGTAGAGACGATATAGCAGAGAGTGGGTATGCCTCAGAGGACGACCCCAAGAAGAAGGGGCATGCCAAGAAGGGCAAGGAGGAAGAGCAAGAAGAGATGACGATGTCGGTGGAGAGGGTGTTCGAGAGCAAGGAGGTCCCGTCGTGGAGGCAACAGCTGACGGTAAGGGCCTTCGTGGTGAGCTTCGTGCTCAGCATCTTGTTCAGCTTCATCGTGATGAATCTGAACCTGACGACTGGGATCACGCCGTCCCTGAACGTGTCCGCTGGGCTCCTGGGCTTCTTCTTCGTCAAGACTTGGACCAAAGTGCTCGAGAAGTCCGGAACGTTGCAGGTCCCCTTAACGAGGCAAGAGAACACTGTGATTCAGACCTGTGTCGTCGCCTCCTCTGGGATCGCCTCCACCGGTAACGACCCCTTCAAGCCCATTTTACCCTTGAAAAAAATGATTTTTCTGTGTCTTTATTATTTATTTATTTCTGTGACTTGTATCCCGTTGTCTCGTTTGATTAGAGAAACAAAGATTGGTTTTTGTTATGATTTGTGACCTGGGAATCTGTTGTTCTTGGAGAGTTTGCTGGGGGAAATCTCAGCCACTCTGTGATCTGTGCGTTACTGTGGTAGATTTGGTTCTTGCTCTTTCCCTTCTTCTTTTTTTGGCTCAATCTGTATTTCTTAATAAAAACCAATTTTTTTCCCCTACATAATAAATACCACATTGAGTCTATATATATTTTTTTCTCTCTTTTTGGCCGTTCTTGAAAACAAAACTAACCCGCTCTTAATTCCTTTGTACCATTTTTGTTCTTTCTCAAACAATATATTCGAGTATATGTTGATTGCAGACGCTTAAAGGGTGAATGGTAACTATTCTGTTCTAGAAATTAACTTATTGCCAGAAATTGATGTTTTTACTTCTGCTCCAGAAGTTAATTTCTAGAGTAGAAATGCGTTTGGTAAACAAATTTTTTTTTTACTTTTGGAAGATAAATAATAATATTTTTAATTTTTTTTAGAATTTTGTAATTAATTTTTATTTTATCTTTATTTTCTTCCTTCTTGCATCCTCCACAGCAAAAAAGAAAAAAGAAAAATAATTAAAAACACTATAAAATATTAAAATATTATTATTTTGGATGGCCGGTGAAGGCTTCGTGGCTCTTGCCCTCGCCAGCCACACTTCTAAGCAAAAAGGAAAAATATAAAATATAAAATATATTAAAATATTATTATTTTGGTCGGCTGGCGCGGGTGGTCAGCGAAGGCTTCGCGGCCCTCGCCCTTACTGGCCACACTTCTAAGCAAGAAGGAAAAAATTAAAAATTAAAAATTTCAAAAATATTAAAATATTATTATTTTGGCCTGCCGGCGAGGTCTTCGCAACCCTCACCCTCACCGGCCACACTTCTTAGCAAAAAGGAAAAAATTAAAAATTTCAAAAATATTAAAATATTATTATTTTAGCATGTCGGCGAGGGCTTCGCAACCCTCACCCTCACCGGCCACACTTCTTAGCAATAAGGGAAAAATAAATAAATAAATAAGATAATAATTAAAAAATATTAAAATATTATTATTTTGGCCTGTCGGCGCGCTACGTCACATCAGTACTAGCTGACCAAATGAACCGAATTGGTACAAATGTAAAAGGTTTAAGCATTCCAAAACTCATTCTAAAAGAGAGAAGTAAAAAAAATTTACTTCTTTTTGGAGGCTCAAAACTCATTCTGGAAGAGAAAATGTATTCTGGAGTAAAAAAAAGAAACTGTTTTAACAAATGCGTCTTCTGCTCTAGAAGTGAAAAAAGTGCTGTAAAAGTAGAATAGTGAAATTTTTTCACAAACGCATTTCTACTCCAGAAGCATTTCTAGAGCAGAAATTCTACTCCTTAATGATTACCATGCACCCCTTATGTTGTGTTATTCTTGAAAAATGTCTTAATTCTTTTTGGCATCGTTCCTTTCTTTTTTGGTTGGGCCAAATCAGTATGGATATATCGAATGAAGAAAGAAAGACAGTAATTTTTTTTTTTTTACGACTTCTGGTTCCTGGAGATGGGAGTATGCAGTTCTGAAAATAATGTTGGGAATCTGTTAGTCTGTAATCTGTGGAGATTAATGTGTCTGGTAGATTTCACTGTGCTGCCCATTTCTTGTCTCATAAAAACTCAGATTGGACTATAGCCGGCTTCTCCTGGATAAATTCCGAGTTGAATTTGGACTAAATCTTGTTCAGCTGAAATTGGACTGTTGACATTATACCATAGGAGTGCTTTGCGAGAGCTTGCAGAGTGGACCTGTTCCTAGTTTCTTTCTAAGGTTCCTTTCATCAGCCGGTTTGTTTAATCTGTTTATCATTTCGAGCCTACATGAATGCTTCTAATCTTGTCAAAAGACCATCATTTTGCTCGTCTGCCCAACCAAACTCATGTTTATTCGAAAGTGGTCTCTTACAATATGACTGTTGGGGTTGCTGCACATGTGTTGCTCTTACATTCACTGAAATGTACTTGATTGTAATAACTGCATTAACATTCTCCGTGTTCTTTTCTCTCTTTTCCAATCTCAATTGGGCAGGAGGTTTTGGAACCTACTTGTTTGGAATGAGCAATCGAATCGCCACACAGTTGGGGAGCGCCCCCAGTGCAAATGACTACAAGGACCTGTCATTGGGCTGGATCATCGGCTTCCTCTTCATTGTTAGTTTTCTGGGGCTCTTGGCAGTGGTGCCTCTCAGGAAGGTAATTACATTTGACGGTTCTAACGAGCAGAACATGGACATTCAATTCTTCTTTAGTTACAGGTTTGAGGGTTCTGACCATTTTATGTTACGGGATGATTAACATTGCATAATCATATTTTCTCTGCACAGATCATGATCATCGATTTTAAATTGATATATCCAAGTGGCACCGCGACTGCTTATCTTATCAACGGTTTCTACATGCCCGAAGGAGCCAAGCTAGCTAAGTTAGTAGCGTGAATTAGATTTATTGAAATTTGATTTTGCCTGTTCTGATGGGCATGCTTTCTCCCGATCGTGCAGGAAACAAGTGAGAGCACTGGGAAAATTCTTCTCATTCAGTTTCTTGTGGGGATTCTTCCAATGGTTCTACACTGCTGCAGATGACTGTGGATTTGCAAACTTTCCAACATTGGGACTGAAAGCTTTTGAGAACAGGTGACCATAAGATATTGTTTCAATTTATCTGAAGATTAAATATCTGTTCTCATTATATTTAGAATGTATTTCAGCTGGGCCTAATGTGGAAAGAGTAATTCTTTAGATGAATCTTTGGGCAAATATGCAGCTTCTACTTTGATTTTTCTGCAACGTATGTCGGTGTCGGGATGATCTGCCCCTACATCATTAACATATCGGTGCTTCTTGGGGGGATACTGTCTTGGGGCTTGATGTGGCCTCTCATTGAGAAAAGAGCGGGCGACTGGTATTCTGCTGATCTGACGCCGAGCAGCATGCGCGGCCTTCAAGGTTACAAGGTAAATATTAATCGTTCCAGAAGAGCGGCTTGGCTCAACTCTTTATTGCTATGCTCCTTTTTGCTCACACTCCATTCTTTTATGAATAGGTATTCATATCCATCGCCATGATCCTCGGCGATGGCCTCTACAACTTCTGCAAAGCGTTGAGCCGTACCCTCTTGGGTTTGTATCATCAAGTCAGGGAAAAGAACAGTCTTCCGAGGGTCACGAGCAGCTCTCTCCCCGAGTCCCCTCCTCAGCTCTCCTTTGATGATCAACGCCGAACGAGCCCTTTCCTCAAAGACCAAATCCCCATGAGTTTCGCCATCGGAGGCTACATAGTGATTGCAGTAATATCGATCATATCTCTCCCTCACATATTCCATCAGCTCAAGTGGTACCACATTCTGGTCATGTACCTTGCAGCGCCCATCTTGGCCTTTTGCAACGCGTATGGCTGCGGGCTCACAGACTGGTCCCTCGCTTCGATGTACGGGATTCTTGCCAACTTTGTGATCGGTGTGTGGGCTGGCGCATCCCATGGTGGCGTCCTCGCAGGCCTCGCCGCCTGTGGGGTCATATTGAACATTGTCTCCACCGCCTCCGACCTGACTCAGGACTTCAAGACTGGGTATCTGACACTAGCTTCCCCTCGGTCCATGTTTGTGAGCCAGGTGATTGGGACAGCCATGGGCTGTCATATCTCCATGCGTCTTCTGGCTGTTCTACAAGGCATTCCCGGACCTAGGTCTTGCTACTAGTGCGTACCCCGCCCCTTATGCCAGCATCTTCCGAGGCGTGGCTATATTGGGAGTGGAGGGATTTTCGTCATTGCCCAAACACTGCCTCACTCTCTGCTATGGATTCTTTGCGGCCTCAATAGTCATAAACGCGATCAGGGACTCAGTCCCCAAGAAGTACTCCAGGTTCATCCCGCTCCCGATGGCGATGGCAATACCATTTTACTTGGGATCATATTTCGCCATCGACATGTGCATTGGGAGCCTGATTCTGTACTTGTGGGAGAGGATCAACAAGGCCAAGGCCGATGCATTTGGACCAGTGGTCGCCTCAGGACTAATCTGTGGGGATGGCATATGGACTCTGCCGAGCTCCATACTCGCCCTCGCGGGCGTGAAGCCACCGATATGCATGAAGTTCTTGTCGAGGGCGGCGAACACCAGAGTTGACGCCTTCCTGCAGGGCTCATGAATCTCGAGTGCAAAAGATGGGTTAATGGGAATTGTAGCACACAATGTTTATATGGATGTTCCACTTTACTTTATTTTCTCAATGTAGTTGGATGGAATTTTTTAATGAAGAACGGTCCTGGATTGAAAAGAATGAAGCGTACTCATCAATTTGGTTCATAGTATAAGTTAGGATTAATACCACGAAAAATTCCAAACTGGTATACCTGTGACAAATTTACTCTCCGTTAGTTTTCCTTAAATTGAATTAATGCCACGAAAATTTTCAAACTAGCATACTTGAGACAAACGGAAGGTAAAACTCCAAACTGGCACGCCCCATCAACTGTCACGTGTCATCAAACTAAGCAATTTGACAAAAACTGATGGAGGTAAATTTGTCGTAGATGTACCAGTTTGGGATAAATTTATCACAAATGTACTAGTTTAAGGTTTTTCTTAGTAAAAAAAATAGTTTTTGGTAAATTTATTACAGGTGTATCAGTTTGGGGTTTTTCTTAATATTAACCCTATAAGTTAATGTTGGACTCTGCTGATATTGTTATCTGGAGATGTTCAAGCCTGGTTAGAGAGAAACTATAAGGCTCTTGCCATATTTCCCTTGCACGATAAACAGTGGAAAAAGGACGATTAACTCATCCACATTCTTCCAAGTCTTCTTGTATTTTACACGAATTGAGTGCACGATTCGTGTGATGTTCTGTTCATTTTGTCATGCATACGAGCAATCAATTCCCTTGCCAGGTCAAATTAGGTCCGTTTCAGAATGTTATGGAGCAATTTTTCTTGTTCTTTTTGGGAATGAAATTCAAAATTTGATGGGGTGTCTACCCATGTTGGTCCGGTCACTCAACCCAAACAAAGATCTTTGGCGAGATTCATGGTCTTAACCAAATAAAAAATCAGTTTGGTACTATGGGGTACTAGTTTGGGATTTTTAATGATATCAACCCTACACAACATTAGTAACTCAATAAAAATTTGGTGAATGAGAGTTGATAACTCAATGCTAATTAGTATTTTAGTTTGATAAAAGTTGGTAAATCGCTCTAATTTAAGTTGGTTATTCATACAAGAGTTAGTATATTCAAAAACGAAAACAACTGTAAGTTATGCAAATGAGAGTTGGTAAATTAGTACAAAAGTTGCCATTCCGTAGACTATAAAAAAGAATTCTGTAATTTCATATAGGTATTGGTAAATCATCAACAAATTATCTATAAAAAAATTAGTCATCAGTCATTTTTCTTACCAACCGGATTTCGACACGTATCGGCACTTGATTGTTGGTAAGTGCATTTGGATGACAAACGCATGTATCCATGTTTCTGGTCAATTTCATGATTATACTTGCCCGATGTCTATCTTTCTCGGCCCCGCTCCAATTGCAGTTCATTAAAGCTTCCGAAATTCCCGAAAATTTTCGCTAATTTATTTCTCACATCTGTCCTCCACATCAGGACCAGGCCCGATCTGTCTTTGGTGGGATCTCCAATCACAGGTAAGGAGCCACTTTCAGTTCATCACTGTTTTTCTCTTGGACCATTCAGAGCGCGGAAAGAACATGATTTGATGCAATGGTTGTAGCTAAGATAAACAAGCTGTTGCACCATCTGTTGTCTACTGTTTCAATCATAAAGACACTTCATTTTCATTATATTCAGTCTTTGTTTTCTTCATGTTGCGAATTTGCGACTGATCAATTCCTATCTGAGCTTGTCAGGTGTGCTGTGTTGACCTTTACTTACCCTGGAATCTGATGGAACCTGGAGAGTTGTCACTGTACCTCTTCAATGTCCTGAACAGAGAGGCCGCCTGCCTTTTGGTGCTCGCATAAAGGTGGATAGACTCCAGGTGGTGGGTCTCTCTTAATGCACTCGAGTACAGTGACAGAGTCTATTCAATCAGATGCGAGATGCCAATCTCCTAGAAAGGCCTTGCCAAACGAACCTTTCGTTGAATATTATGGCTGTAACTATGGTCTAGATTTTTCAACCTCCGATTGTGATCCTCGTTTGCTTCAAGGAGGCCCTTGTGCAAATGATTCCACCGTGGAGCTTTACCGATGGAGACAAGGCTGACAAGGCTACGAGCAAAATTTCGAGAAATGAAGCAAGAAGAAAAGGGGAACACAGGAAAAAGCCTCCATTCAATGGTGGTTCGAGGGAATTGGAAGTTTTAGCTGAGGATTATGGCCAAGGAACACAGGAAAAGGCCTCCAGTACTTATACTGGGTTTTGACCATTACATTTCAACTATGCAAATATATCCTGCTAAAAAGAAACAGATGGATAGCAGCATTGGTGTAACAACGAGGGCAAGAACTATTTGGCAAATGATGATCCCATGAAAGATGAAATTCAGATATTGCTTCAAGCATGTTGCGCAAAGCCACATACCTTATAACCTTCATTTGTGTTGGCGTTTGCTTGTAGAACAAACAAACATATAAGCCTTAATCAACAAATTTTTTTTAAAAATTTTCGGAAATAATTATTATATAAATTTATTTGACTCGTGTGACTGTTCGGACAAAGCTGTCCACTTTAGGACATGAAAGGGTGCGTCCAAAATTGACAGTTGTCATGCTCGAAGAGTTGTGTCTGAATGGCGGTTTTCACACACGAAGGGTTATGTCCGAATTGCAATTTTTTTGGATATGAATGGGTGTGTCAGTATTTGCGATTTAGACACCAAGAGGTGTGTTCTATTTGTGTTATAAATAGGACAATTCTGTTCAATTCTTTTAAGAACGAAACAAAACAAACTCCCTTCGTTTTTCGTCTTCCTTCAAACAAGAGAAAGAGAGATATAGCCATTTTTTCAATTATTTCGCAGAGAGTTTTAGAAGATTTACTGGAATTGCTATCCAATACTCTCACCGTGACTTTGTTGTATTCTAAAGGGAATTTGCCAGAAACCTATAGCAATTTCGTAGGGCAAAATTGATTCTAAAAGAGAGTAATTACACGCCTCAAAATCTAACTACATTGTGATTTTATTTCTCTAATAATTTTCCAACAATTTTTAGGATCAATTCGCACAACAATGGAGTCGGAATCAATCAAAGTTACGAATCAGGATATGGTGTGCCTGACGAACCAAGAGATGGCAAATCGATTGAGTTCGCTTTTCAAGATGAATTTGCAACGTGTCTTTTAGAGTTCCATCGTTTCGGTTGTTATTGACTGAATTTGTCCATGGAGACTGAGAAGTCTCTTGTCCAAGAACTTTGATGGTTCAGTAGAACTAACGAGCAAAAATGATGGTGAGGCCGTGCGGTGGGATGTGAAGAAAGTGAGGTTTAGCCCTGTCGACGAAACGTTTGTATTCATCAGTTCAAATGTGAAGAATACTTCGAGAAAGAAGCGAGCCATCAGGAAGAGGATGAAGAACTCCAGGGTTGAGATCAAGTGGAAGCCCTCACTTGGAGAAGATTTTCAACAAGATTCAGAGTTGGACGTCTTTGAAGATCGAGATCCCAATAGGCAGAGGAAGATGCCAAAGGAGAAGGAGAGACTGTTTTCACTAGATCATCAAATTCGCGGCAGAGAAAAGTGGACATGCTCTTCCTTTGCTTGATATCCACAGCAGTTTTAACATGGGTCAAAAACGAAACGATTGAAAAGGTTAGACTTGATAAACTTGGATGGTTAGTTTGATAAATGTGAAATTTGCCAGAGATCGGGAATGCGACGGAGAGGAGTAGGGAGTTGTCAGACATCGTGAGGCAGACTCTCGGCAACGAGAAATCCTTCCTCGCCATGTACTTCGGGAGGAGCTCATACGTCATGGGCAGGCTCCGGGGGCTCTGCGCAAGCGCGCTCACGAGATTGGAGCGTCTGAACAAGTATTTGCCCGAGAGGAGTGCGGTTTTGTGGAATATCGTAATCAATGCCTTGGTTCGGTTTGGTGAGTTCAATGCTGCGATGGAATTGTTCTAAGAGATGCAGAAGTTGTTTGCGCTGGACGGGTACACCATGCAAAGCATATTGAGTGCTTGCGCTGATGCGGCTCATTGTAGAATGACTGAGCAAATTTTTAGAGGATCCAAAGCCTCTCACCTTCGTGCCCGACATCGAGGACGCCGAGACTTCGATCCACGAGATCAAGCGCAAGGAACGCTTGTAAACATCGAATAAATAAAGGGATGCTGAGTCCAGAATATAATGAACAGCTCTCCAATTTTGTGGTCTTGGCCATCTCGTCCATGCGATTTGGCAAGAATACAGGGATAGCCTCTTGAAAAGATATTGGAAGTTAGTGTAATTTGTAAATAGAACAAACGTAGGTGTTATCCAGAGAATAATGTGTCCCTATCTGCTTTCCTTGCTCTAGCCGTTTAAATAGCTTTAAAGGTGCCATTATCATTATTGTTTGTGGGGTATTGCCAAATGTGAATGCTATTAAAATTATAAATTGCGTCTTTTGAGAATCATTCAATTATGCCCTTTTATGTGAAGTTTGAATTGTCCACCCACTGTGATGCTCGCAAAATGTGATGCTCCCTTTCGTGGGAGTATTATATATCTTGTGTTTTGTGTTCCTCATCTCCCGATCTAAGGGGTCTGCTTTATTGGACTCGACAATTTTGAGATCATATATTGTGGACATTCATGTATAGAGAGATGTATTGCTTACTGCACGTTACATTTATAATAGGATACATATTGTGGAAATGTAGAAAACCGAACTTGTCACATTTTAGAGTGTGGGGGTGTTTGGCATATTACAGAGTACCGAACCCTAGGAGAACAAAGCTTGGCCCTAGAGCTATTAAAAGTGTTTTTCTTGGATATGCTGAAAATAGTAAAGCTTAGAGGTTTATTGATTTAGAATTAAATATCATAGTGGAATCAAGAGATGTTGAATTTTTTTTAGAATAAGTGTTCTACGGACTTTGAAATTATTGAAAATAATTATTTTAAGACCTATAGAAACACACGTAGATTCTCATGAGAAAAGAGCATACGACTCTAATGATATGATTGAACTTAGGAGAAGCACTAGATCGAGAAAATTGAAAATCTTAGGTCTAGTCTTTGTTACTCATGTTTTCCTTGTTGAAAGAAACAAAGATAATAACGTGGCAAATAAATACCATTTAGTATTAAACTTAGAAGACGATCCTAAAAACTTTGGTGAAACAATGTCTTCTAGAGATGCTTCCTTTTGGAAAGAAGCTATAGGTAACGAAATGGATTCAATAATGTCCAATAATATTTGAATATTAGCTTATTTACCAAAAGGATCGAAACCTATTGGGTGCAAATGGATTTTCAGAAGAAAATATAATTCTAATAGTACTATCCAATCTTTTAAGGCTAAGTCAGTCGCTAAAGGGTTTAGGTAAAAAAAAAAGAATATATTATTTTGACACATATGCACCCGTAGCACGTATAATATTTATTAAAATTCTATTTGCCTTAGCATCCATTTATGATCTTTACACTCATCAAATAGATGTAAAAACTGCTTTCTTAAATGGAGATTTAAATAAGGAAATTTACATGGAACAACATGATGGTTTTGTACTTCTTGAGAATGAAAAGAAAGTGTGTAAATTGATTAAATCTCTTTATGGACTTAAGCAAGCTCATAAGCAGTGGTATGAGAAATTCGATTCAGTCATATTGTCCAATGGTTTCAAACATACTAGTGCTGATAAGTGTATTTACTCTAAGTTCACTAAAGACTATAGGGTCTTGGTTTACTTATATGTTGATGATATGCTTATTTTTGGAACCAATATGACTGGAGTCAATGAGACTAAGAAGTATCTAACTTCGGCAAACAAATGACGTTCAATGTGTTAAATGTGCAATTAAGTGAAATCGAATTGAAAACACACAATCAACATCCTATGCATCATCTCTAAAAATAAAATGCATCCAAAATCCTATTGTAAAGCCCTAATGGCTTATTTGATTTGAATTTGATTTTCCGAAGTTTTTTTTTTTTTTCTAGATTCGGACCGTGTCTAGGAATCTGGTCCGAGAGGGATAAAATCTGAATCCTGAAAGTCTAGATTAGTCTTTTTCTATTTATTTGATTTTTCTGTATTTTTTTGAATTTTATATTTTCTTTTATATATTTTTTTATTCCTTATTTTTATTATCCGATTTTTTTACTATTTCATTTTTTCTTTTCTTTTTATTCGAATCTTCTTTCCCTCCCAGGTTTCCCGCTTATTCCTTCTTCTACTTTTTATATTTTTATATTTTATTTTCTTTGCTATTTCTTTTATTTCTTTTTCTATTTTTTATTTCATTTTCTTCTTTTTTTACTTAGGAGAAATGGAGACTCGGACCGGACCGGGTCAAGAGATCCGGTCCAAGCAGGTCTGACGCCGACCCTAAAGGTCCAGGTTGCCCATTTTATTTTTTATTTTATTTTGGGTTTTCATTTCCCTTTTTATTTATTTATTAGTTTATTTTTCAATTTTTTTTTCTTCTTTTCCCACCGAGACCATCCCGCTCAGTCTATTAATTTGTTTTCTTCTTCTTCTTTTTACTTCTTTTTTTCATTTTTTTTTTTTCATTTTTCTGCTTCTTGGCTCGTCTTCTTTCTCATGACTCGTCTTCTTCATTATGACTCGCCTGAGACTTCATTGGGACTTCACCGACTGTCGACGCCAGACCAACGACGCCGACGACTAACCTGATCGCTGGCCGTCGCGGTCACCACCAAACAGACGGCGGCCGCCAACATCAACGCCGGCAACCGAAACTAACAGCCACAGTTCCGGCCATCCCAAAGTCATAGCCGACGCCGATTTTTTTTACATAAACCAGATTAAATCGAACAACAACAAACACGAAGCTAGACAGGCATCACAAAGCAAGGGAAATAGGGAGCTGACACAATGAGGCTCTTGGTTCTTGACATAGCGGGAAAATGGGAAATGACCTTTGGATTTAAACTCAATCAACGCCGGCAAACTGGTTCATCGGCGAGGTGATGTTGCTGGAGTCGACGGCAGTGAAGTCCCAATAAAACAGGGTGGCGTCGGACCACCAGGAAACTGCGACCAAACCTGGACTTTCCTCTCCCCCTCCGTATCTCTCTCTCTGCGATTTTTTCTGTTTCTGGTGGAGAGTAGGCGTTGCCGGCGTTCAGGGGCGGCGCGAACAGAAATGGGGACCTCGGAAATCCTCTCGGAACTCTCTTTTTCCCTCTGCAACTCTCGAGCTCCCCCCTCGGTCACTCTCTCTCTCTGTGGTATTCTCTTATTTTCCCCTGCAACTCCCCCTGCCACTCCTCCGGTGTGCTCCCTCTCTGCCTTCCTTTCTTTTCCCCCGAACCGAATCCTTCCCCCTTGGCGAACGGAGAACTCAATCCGTTATCCAACCGCACTAACGGATTTTGATTCCTTTTTCGAAGCCCATTTTCCAGCTGTCTTTTTGTTCCTTTTTTTTTTAAATTTTTTTCTGCATTTTTCCTTCCTCCACGCGTGCTGGGCTTGAAGAAGATGATGAACAGTAACTGGGTCTGCCGGGTCGGGTCGGTTTGACCCGGTAGACCCGGTTTAATCCGTAAACCGAAAGTAAGCCCAAATCAAGCGTTTTTCCGCAAAATTGACGATTCTCCATAATTCTAAAGAATTTTGAGGATCTAATCATAAAGAAATTTGGATTTAATATTGTGTCTAAATGTAAAATCCCCAAATTTCCCGAACCGGGTCAACTTCATTTTTGCGAAATTTAAAAATTTGCAGACCTGTTCTCATGAAATTGAACTCACCTTTGCGTTTCTTAGGGCTGATTACACTTAGGGTAAGGTTCAATTCCGGTCTATTTCGCCTCTTTGATCGAAATCCCCAAATTGGGTTTAAAATGGCCTAAAATGTACTCGAAATTTAGGGAAAATCGAATTTCATGCCAAATTGTGAAATTGGCTTGTCCAATGTGCAATTGATAGTCTCTAGGTCAAATTTCATGAAGGACTCAAAGTGAAAAAACGACTAGGAATACTTCAATTGAATTTTTGGTCCGATTAGAGTATATATTCACCCTTAAAATTGGGGAAATATATACTCCCAATGGAATTTTATAAAATTGACAGTGCAACAGTACAATTAGGATAAAAATAAGATAGATGAATATTTTTTTATATTTTTCCAATCTCGTTTGGTATTTTTTCAAATTTCGACTCCATTTAATGTGTAAGAAAATTCGAAAAATCCAAAAAATTAAGAAAATTTTATTTTTTTGCCAAAGTTAGTTCCTAGGTCATGGCCAATGTTTCTAACTTTGATTTTCATGATTTTTATGAAAATAAAAAATTAACCAAAAATCCGGTGTCAACATGCCTCCTATTTCTATCAACTGTGATAGTCGTACTACTTTGGCGATAGCTTATAGTAGCACTTATAATGGTAAGTATATGCATATTAGCCTAAAGCATGGGTACATGAGATAATTGATTTAGGATGGTACCATAACAATTGTCTACATGAGGTCAAGCAAGAATCCGGCTAACCCCTTTTACAAAGGCACTACCAAGAGAGATAGTGAAAATGAGCTAAAAAGGAATGGGGCTGAAACCTTTTAATTAAAATCACCGGTAATGGTAACCCGACCAAATACTAGCACTTCACTAGTTATACAGTTTAATGGGTACAAATAAGTTACTGAAAGTGATTGTATGATATTGACATTAGCCCTGACATAATAAATTAGTATCGTCTGTTATGTTTTAGAGACTGAATTATATTCATAATGAAGTATAATGCATTAAGGTATTGTGTTCATTAATAATAGAAACACGTGATAGATACTTCACTTATAGGAGCTTAGAAGTGGTGCCGCTTCTTACGAAAGTTATGGCTGCTTTTTAGAAAGCTCATGAAAAGGAACAAGCATAATGCCATAACAATGCTAAGTAAATTATAAACTTCTTGTTGAAACAAGAGGTTACTATATGTGCGATATGTCCGGTTCTATTGTTAAAAGTACCAAGTTTAAAGTCAGCAGCTACTTGTGACTTCGATATAGCTTTGAGATACTTGCACTAAATGAAGATTTAACTCGAAAGAGACCTTCATGTATGTATATTGATCTCATGAAAATTTGGTCGTATCTTATTTTAAAAAAATAGAAAATATTTGTTTTACAAACAAAGTGGGGGATTGTTGGCGTTTGTTTGTAGAACAAACAAATAAGCCTTAATCAACCATTTTTTTTTTAATTTTCGAAATTAATTATTATATAATTTATTTGACTCTTTTAACTCATAACTGTTTGGACAAAACTGTTCTCTTTAGGACATGAAAGGGTACGTCCAAAATTAATGGTTGTCATATTCAAAGAATTGTGTCTGGATGGCGGTTTTCACACACGAAGGGTTATGTCCAAATTGTAATTTTTTGGACATGAATGAGTGTGTCAGTATTGGCGGTTTAGACACCAAGAGGTGTGTTCTATTTGTGTTATAAATAGGACAATTCTATTCAATTCTTTTAAGAACGAAACAAAACAAACTCCCTTCGTTTTTTGTCTTCCTTCAAACAAGAGAAAGAGAGATACATCCATCTTTTCAATTGTTTCGGAAAGAGTTTTAGGAGATTTACTCGAATTGTTATCTAATATTCTCACCGTGACTTTATTATATCATGAAGGAAATTTACCGAAAACCTATAGCAATTTTATGGGGCAAAATTGATCCTAAAAGAGAATTATTATACGTCTCAAAGTCTAATTATATTGTGATTCCATTTCTCCAATCATTTTCTAACAATTTTATTTTCATTTATATGAACAGAGTGAGTGCTGGTTCCAACTGAAGCCCTCTACACTAAGCCAGAGAAAGGAAGTCTCGAGCTTAGATTTGTCTAAGATCCTAAAGGAGCCATTGAGGACGCTCAAAGAGGTAGCTTCGCTGATGGCCACAGCTACTGTCACTAAAGGAGATTGTCCCACAATGAATCGACAACCCGATTACGAGTTTTTCCTATCCAGAAGACACTGGTGAACTATCTAGATGTTGCAGTCGTCATTGATGTTGTAATTATGGTTATTAATGGCTCAACATAAATGAATGTGTTTCCTCCGCCTTCAGACGAAGTTATACATTAATGACGAATGTAACTGCAGCATTAATGGAGACATTAATGACAAGGACGAAGTTACGCATTAATGACAAATGTAACTGCAACATTAATGGAGGCATTAATAACGCATTAATGGAAGCGTTTCTTCCATCGGTCGATTTCTTCAGACGAGTTAACTGTTCTATTAATTGCAGTTAATGACGACATTAATAAAGGCTTTAATGACGAATGTAACTGCAGCATTGATGAGTGCAAAATTTTTTTTTTAGTATAAAAAATAATCTGTCTTTTAGAAGACGATGATTAAGTTGTGTCTGTGAGGTTTTATAGTGTCATGCTCTAAGTGTGCCAGTTTCAAGAAGTGTTCGATAGAGTCCTGTTCGTATAGTGCTAATACAAACGGGTTCGAGGTGTTGTATCTTGGGAGGCATAGTTCGTGAAGCTGTTTAGCATCATTGGCAGGAACTAATCGCCTTAAGGAGATTCGATTATCCGTACCTCACATCCAGTCTAATTCAATTATAATTTTATAGCAATTTTACTTGTAATTGTAATATCGTTTACTCATTGACGTGATCATTATTGAAATTGTTATAGCTTTTTTTAGTGTTACGTATTTTCCCTTATACGTAACGTGTGAATTTTTTATCTTCCAACAATTGACAGACTTGAAATTGGGAAATTCAGTTAGGAGCTCACCTGAATGAAAGAAAACAACCCGAACAATAGGATTTACACTTACTTTTTTTCAACTGTCTTTGTCATTGTTGTTATTTTTCTCATTTTCTCTTACTGTATAGGTTTCGCCATTTTTGTGCATAGCATCGATGTACATTTTTTTCCCCTTGTCGAAAGAAACGCGTCTTTTTTCGGATTAATGTAGTGTAAGTAGTACTATCCCGATGTCAAATCAATTCTTAGACTTTGATTCAAATATAGGTCCAATTCATCACACTATTCATAGATGGTGCAGTGAATTTTGAAAATACATTATGCTTCCAGATTCGTCTCTAAAACTCACCTCGTGAAAGTTAAAAGCACAAAGTTGATTTGCCTTGATTGACTTCTTTTGGTGAAAATAAATGTGAAATCGTCATCAAACTTCTACCTAAATTATAATATGTAGGGATAAATGTACTTGAAGTCCTAAAATTTGTCAAGAAAGTGTAATTGAGCTCTAAAACATTCAAAAAGTGCAATTAAATCCTACAACTTGTCAAGAAATTGCAATCGAATCTTGAAACTTTCAAAAGATGTAATTACGTCCTAAAATTTATCACAAAAGTACAATTAAATCCTAAAAATTTCAAAAAATTAAATCAACAAAAAGACTTGATTGGACCAGTTTAACAAGTTTTAAGACCGGATTGCATTTTTAAAAATTTTAGGACTCAATTGCATTTTCATGATAAACTTTAAAACTTAATTGCACTTTTAAAAGTTAAAAATTTTCAATACACTTATCCATAATATGTAGGTTATAACTATCTAGACTAAAGACCCGATATGAGTAGGTCGGGCTTTCCTGTGGAAGATTTTGGCCTAAACCCAATTATATTCCCTTCGCGACTAACACACCTAGACGGGTCTCGCGGGCCAACATGCCATGATCACCTCTAATAATCGACACTCTAATTGCATTAGCATTCGATTTTCTGTATACAAAAAGTAAAGTTAAGCGTGAATTTTCATGTTGTCCTCCTTAATTGATTTGACACTCGAGTTAAACCCAATTCTGTCATTGCACCTATAATGCCAGCCAAGGTGAAGATAGTGACTGTATCATCTATCAACATTGTCTCAATTAATTGATTTAGGAAAAAAGGACTTTCTGGACTGTTGATATGAAAGATACTCGTAGAAAGATTCTTCACCACAAAATCTTAGTTCTTACATTTTCTTTATACATGAAAATCTCTTGGAAGCTTCAATTTTTCTCCTGAATCGGTAACATCGTCCGTCCCTTAGTCATATCACCACATTAATTGAAATGCGGCACAATCAATCATGCACCCTAGAATAGGAAGGAAAAGCTATTGCACAACTTGTAATGCATTTGGATCAGCGAAGCGGGCAAATCTCACGTGATGTCTATTGAATTTGACGGGGAAAATTGTCAAAAAAGTTCTAAACATTTTTATAATTTGCCGATTTAGTCCTAAATTTTTTAATTTTGTCGATTCAATCCCAGACCTTTTTATGGCTTGCCGATTTAGTCATAAACTTTTCAATTTTACCGGTTCAGTCCTAAACCTTTATATGATTTGCCGAATCAGTCCTAAATCTTTTAGGATTGAATTGACAAACCATAAAAATGTTTAAGACTAATTTGGTAAATTATAAAAAATTTTATGACTGAATTGGCAAAATCGAAAGGTTTATGACTGAATTGGCAAAAGTACAATAGGTTTATGATTTTTTTTGACAATTTTTCCAAATTTGATGCGGGATTGACCGAGTTGAGTGACTAGGATGAACTGGAAAGCATGCAAAAATCAAGAAACTAACCCAAGTAGGCTAATCCTCACTGCTTGCAAATTCTCATTTTACGGTTCTCTTGGTCGATGAAGAAGTACAAAAGCAGAACCTCGTGGCGTCCATACTAAACCGTAGGAGTCGCCAAAACGAGCCGAGACTACTCCGAAAGGATAAGTCGACCTTCGATTTTTCATATCTCCACCGAAACATCTTTCTCAGCCATTGTCGCCAAAGGGCAGCAGAAAAGTTTGGAGAATCTTGCTCAGTCAATTCCTACTGCTGAACTTCTCTATGGTGATGATGAAGATGCCTTCTCAAATAAACTGTTCAAAGGTGGGTATAGTGGAGACTTGGAATGGTGTCTTTTTAGTCCTGAAAAGACACTGCGAATTATGAGCCAACGCTCCGATTGACTATCACGTGATTGCTAAATTTGTAACACAAGTTACGGCATATGTTTTCACGATCGACACATAATATGCATAGAAGTTAGTACCAATCGGCGACTTAATATATGGTTCATGCCAATTACGCCGATAGCTCGAGAATGGCGTTAGCGACCACGTTCACCTTTTGTACTCAAACTAATATTCAACTATACCATAATTACCATAGTTACTTTAGGTGTTAATATTTGTAGATTACCAAAATATAAGAATATGATGTCGTTCGTCCTAAAGCAAGCATGAGGATGTTATTGGAAAATAATCCATTCTTCATCTTCTTTTCTAAAAAATTAAAATATTTTTATTCGTTGTGCGGTTACACTTGCGTGTACTCTTCTGCCAGTAGCATAGATAATGTGACCCTTCATAATATCGACATATTTAAAACACGTAAGAGATTTAAATTTTTATAATCAAAGAAAATCAATAAATAATATCTCTCTTAAAAAAAGGCCCTAAACAATCCACTGAATCTTCAGATTCACTTTATTAGGAATTGAAGAAAATAAAATTTAATAATTCCTTATGCACTTTCGAGCGTGGGGTAGCTCTTCAAATAATTTGGTAAATGCACAATAAAAGAAATATGCCATTTGCATGTTCAAGTCAACTCGGCTTCCCTCTTCCCTACGTACACGTGAACAAAAAAAAAAAAATATAGTATCCTATTTCTGACCGAAGGGTACCGGATCCTCCCCGTTCATTCCGGGTCAAATGAGAATCGGGTCATTCGGGTGACTAGTCTCCCGAGAAAAAAATTGCATAGGCCGGCCCCGCTGGAACTCCTTTTTCTGTGGAGAACATCGTCCCAAATCCTACAAAGAGCAACGTCAATTTGACGTTTCGATTTCGCAATCGAACGGTGATGTGATCGGATAACCTCGGATTCATAATTTTCACAGAAAAAAAAACACTTTCGAGCGCATCTTTGGGTGCTCGATGCTCGATAGCCACTCCACGACATTATAAGTGGATTACTATTGTGGAGAATCAATGTGTTCGCGATGAAAATTCCACGACTTATGATGTAGCGCGATCATTAATTATGAAAATTAACGTGTTCACGATGAAATCAATCTTAAATAATGTATATTTACAAGACCGTCCAAATTGGACTGCAATGAAAATGACGTGATTTGGAACGCGGATGCCCCGGTCCCAAGCATGATTGGTGGATGGACCCATTGGGCCGTGTCCTTTCTGCTGATTTGATTTGTGAATTTCACAAAGGCGTTAACGTCCCTATCATGATCTAATGCTTCCCACTATTTTGTGGGTACAATGTTGGATCATCTTATCTCCCTCCTCCAATTGATATCTTAACCAGTTCATACGATCCTCTTTTCACATTCTCTGACTTCCGGGCACAAACTATCATCATAAAGTGGAAGAAATAATATATTTATATTATAGGACCGGCGCTTTTTGAGTATTTATTGATCATGCTTAATTGATAGTTTATTTTCTTTTTTAATGTCCCAATTTTACGTAGTACGGACAGACAGTGCTTTAGAAATAATAAACAATATATATGAATAATCGTAGGCAATGATTTTATAAACAATTCGATGAATAGATCAATAACATTATCGAGAGCATGCCGAGGGATATATCTTTAGTAAGATCTTTTTTAGGCTCGTTGTTTTCGAATACCCTTAGTCCGGCCTAGCAAAATTAGGGGCAACATATTTGGCATGTCAAGAGCAAGACAACAATTTATCAGGCAAATCTCGACCTCCATACATATTATATGATGTCTTGAAAATATTATAATATCATTGTCGTTTTCTAAAAGAGCACTCTATATTGTCTTCTAAGATAGCGCTCGTTGTCAATGAAATAGTTGATTTGTAGACTTGTTAGATACGTTACGGAAGATACGAAATGACAAAAATAATGGTCCAAATTTGATGACTGTCCACTCATTAGTCTATTTTAGAAATTTTTGCATGGCCATGTCCACTTCACACTTGATATCTTAGGTGTGAAAATGCCATCACCAATTTGTCCGTGTAACGACATTCCTAAGTCCATAATTAAAATATTTACTTATAATCATTTTACAAACAACAAAGGGTGCCTAATAATGTCTTGAGACCTTTCCTAAAGCAGGAAATCTTCCACGCCATTGATTATTCTAATGGCAATCCTATATCAATCACGTTGCTTCCTTGGCCTTGTCGTTGCTGTTGTTGCCATCTCTGGACTCGTTTGCTTGTGACTGTGCATATCCATTAGAGATCAGAAGAGAAGAAAACTATTTAAATAATGTCTCGAAACAGTTTTCTCTGCTCAGAAGGTTTGCCAAACAAAATATTTTTAAAAAAAATGAAGAAAAAAAGCGAAATAAATATATCAAACTCTGACAAAAAAAAAGTGAAATAAATATCGCAGAAGATTCTCGAGATTCCTCGTCACCTCCATAGCTGTAATTGTGCTGTGAAATCACATCTTGCTTTATCTCTTTTTGCAGCCAACTTGGTGGGATTGGATTCACGAGCCATCCACGACCCGCTTTGATTATACGCACGAGAGATATGACATCCCAAACCCATACAGGCAGCGCCAAATTCGCATAGAAAGAAAGACTGCCAATTCAGCAAATCCATCTTTTCATTGCACATGAAGAATATCAGTTTAATTGGAAAGTTTCTTTCTTGTTGTATAACCTTTGCCTGAGATCCCTCTTGATGAATTTGTAATTTAAGATACAGCAAAAATAGTAAGTCGAGAAAGGACATGGATGCTTAATTTGGTGCACACAAAAAGAGAATTCTTTGGTCTAATTGCATTCCTTTCTGGGATATGCATTCTTTGGTGGTGTGCAGAAAAGTAGGCATGAGAATCTGAATTTTCTAAAGAGGGAGATACTTAATGTCTTTTCGAGTTTTCTTCTAATGCTTTTGGGGCATAGCCAAGCTGACTTTTCAGCTACAAAGCGGACCACGAGGCGAAGCGCTACACATGGAAGACCATTCACATTATGCATGGCAAGAGAGATGGACAGTCCACCAGAGTTTGAGGACCATCCATTGCTCTTCTTTTTTCTTTCCTAATTGAAAAGAGAACCGAAGGATTATTACATCCGGAAAGCAGGCGTAGGTCCAACGTTTCTGTCGATCATTTCATTTGGGTTGCCCGAAATGTTTGCTGGCGCATTCATTAACCAGCCAAAAATACAGTGTGCGTACACTGAAAGTGAAGCAGCAAAAGAAGAAGAAAAAAGGAAGTGTGGACGCATTTAAAAAGGGTAGAAAACTTACGAGGTTAACTTTATGGCAGGGCAAAATCAGAATTTGAGAGACAACTTCGTATGAGTTGGAGTTTGACTGTGACTCCCAGCCGACAAACGGCCAGAGTCAATCGCTCTCTCTCTTTCTATCTTTATCTGTCTGGATCCTTCCTTCCTTGGTTTCCAGTCATCCTTCGTCACGCCTTTGATTTCACAATCTGATTTTTACCAAAAAGACCTCCCTGTAGCAGATTCCTTCCCTATTACTTCCTTACTGAGTGCTGAACAAAAAGACAAAATCAAAATATATAGCCCAGTTGTTACGCTTATAAAGCCACCCACAACCACAAGAAAAGATTCACACCCACAAAGCCCCTCCTAAAAAGATTGACAACCCAAGATTCCGATACCGCTCCTCTGTCAGAAAGTAGAAATCTTTTGGTGGAAAAACCGAAAAAATCACAAATGGATAGAGATGATAGAGCAGAGAGTGGGTACGGCTCAGAGGACGACCCCAAGAAGAAGGGGCATTCCAAGAAGGGCATGGAGGAAGAGGAAGAAGAGATGATGATGTCGGTGGAGAGGGTGTTCGAGAGCAAGGTGGTCCCGTCGTGGAGGCAACAGCTGACGGTGAGGGCCTTCGTGGTGAGCTTCGTGCTCAGCATCTTGTTCAGCTTCATCGTGATGAAGCTGAACCTGACGACTGGGATCATCCCGTCCCTGAACGTGTCCGCTGGGCTCCTGGGCTTCTTCTTCATCAAGACTTGGACCAAAGTGCTCGAGAAGTCCGGAACATTGCAGGTCCCCTTCACGAGGCAAGAGAACACTGTGATTCAGACCTGTGTCGTCGCCTCCTCTGGGATCACCTTCAGCGGTAACGACCCCTTCAAGCCCATTTTACCCTTGAAAAGAATGATTTTTCTGTGTCTTTTTTTTTTTTTT
>BCNH02000008.1:4486287-4498393 GCA_001662345.2 Metrosideros polymorpha var. glaberrima | reverse complement strand
TTTTTTGGCTCAATCTGTATTTCTTAATAAAAACCAATTTTTTTCCCCACATAAAAAATATCACATCGAGTCTATATTTTTTTATCAATTTTTTTTCTCTTCTTTTGGAGCCATTCTTCAAAACAAAACTATAAACTCACTTTGATAGTCCGTTTGTTTCGCGAAAAATACGATATTTTTAAAAAATAGTTTTCAAAAAATCATATTTTCAAAAAAAGACATTATTTTTCGGTAAAAATAAACTGAAAAATATTTTCTATCGTTTGATACAAAAAATTGAATTTTACTTTCTTGATGAAAATTATTAAAAAAATCGAAATTTTATTTCATTTATTTTTTGTGTTATTATTTTTTATTCTTTTCTTTTTACTTTTCTTTTCTTTATTTTATTTTTGCTTGCCTCAGGCGAGGTGAGGCGAGGCCTCGCTGAGAGGCTCGTGCTCGCCAGCCTAGGGTGAGGTGAAGCTCGGCCTTGTTGGAGGCTGGCGAGGCGAGGCTTGAGCTCGCTTGCCTGGGGCGAGGCTTGGCCTCGCTCGACGCCGGCAAGGCTTGGCCTTGTCGCCTAGGGCAAGGCTGAGCCTCGCCTGTGGCCCCAGTCGCCGGCCGTTGCCATGGCCGGCGACGGGTAGAGGAGAAGAAAGAAAGGAAAAAAAAAGAAGAGAAAAATTTCCCCACTTTTTGAGGGTATTTTTTCCAGGGTGGAAAATGTTTTCCATTATTAGTTTATTTTTCGCCCTCCAAAAACCAGAAAAGAGGAAAAAAAAAATTTCGGAAGATTTTTTCTGTGAAACAAACGGAGCCTTAATTACTTTGTCTACTTAATCGTGGGTTGTTAGACCATTGTTGTTCTTTCTCAAACTATATTTTCAAGTAGATATCGATTGCAGATGCTTATGTTGTATTATTCTTGAAAAATGTCTTAATTCTTTCTGGCATCGTTCCTTTTATTTTTTTCGTTGGGCCAAATCAGTATGGATATATCGAATGAAGAAAGAAAAGACGTGATTTTTTTTTTTACGACTTCTGGTTCCTGGAAATGGGAGTATGCAGTTCTGAGAATATTGTTGTGAATCAATTAGTCTGTGCTGTGTGGAGATTATTGTGTCTGGCAGATTTCACTGTACCGTGGACCTTTCATTCTTACCCAAGTTGAATTTGGACTAAATCTTGTTCAGCTGAAATTGTACTGTTGACATTATACCATAGGAGTGCTTTGCGAGAGTTTGCAGAGTCGACCTGTTCCTAGTTTCCTTCTAAGGTTCCTTTCATCAGCTGGTTTGTTCAATCTGTTTATCATTTCGAGCCTACATGAATGCTTCTAATCTTGTCAAAAGACCATGATTTTGCTCGTCTGCCCAACCAAACTAATGTTTATGCGAAAGTGGTCTCTTACAATATGACTGTTGGTGTTGCTGCTCATGCGTTGCTATTAAATTCACTGAAATTTACTTGATTGTAATAACTGCATTAACATTCTCCACGTTCTTTTCTCTCTTTTCCAATCTCAATCGGGCAGGAGGTTTTGGAAGCTACTTGTTTGGAATGAGCAATCGCATTGCCGCACAGTTGGGGAGCGACCCCGGTGCAAATGACTACAAGGACCCATCATTGGGCTGGATCATCGGCTTCCTCTTCACTGTTAGTTTTCTGGGGCTCTTGGCAGTGGTGCCTCTAAGGAAGGTAATTACATTTGACGGGTCTAATGAGCAGAACATGGACATTCAATTCTTCTTTAGTTACAGGTTTGAGGGTTCTGACCATTTTATGTTACAGGATGATTAACATTGCATAATCATATTTTCTCTGCGCAGATCATGATCATCGATTTTAAATTGATATATCCAAGTGGCACTGCGACTGCTTATCTTATCAACAGTTTCCACACGCCCGAAGGAGCCAAGCTAGCTAAGTTAGTAGCGTGAATTAGATTTGTTGAAATTTGATCTTGCCTGTTCTGATGGGCATGCTTTCTCCTGATCGTGCAGGAAACAAGTGAGATCGCTGGGGAAATTCTTCTCATTCAGTTTCTTGTGGGGATTCTTCCAATGGTTCTACACTGCTGCAGATGGCTGCGGGTTTGCAAACTTTCCAACATTGGGACTGAAAGCTTTTGAGAACAGGTGGCCATAAGATATGGTTTCAATTTATCTGAAGATTAAATATCTGTTCTCATTATATTTAGAATGTATTTCAGCTAGGCCTAATGTGAAAAGAGTAATTCTTTAGATGATTTTTTGGCCAAATATGCAGGTTCTACTTTGATTTTTCTGCAACGTACGTTGGTGTCGGGATGATATGCCCCTACATCATTAACATATCTGTGCTTCTTGGGGGCATACTGTCTTGGGGCTTGATGTGGCCTCTCATTGAGAAAAGAGCGGGCGACTGGTATTCTGCTGATCTGAAGCCGACCAGCATGCACGGCCTTCAAGGTTACAAGGTAATATTAATCGTTCCAGAAGAGCGGCTTGGCTCAACTCTTTATTGCTATGCTCCTTTTTGTTCACACTCCATTCTTTTATGACCAGGTATTCATATCCATCGCCATGATCCTCGGCGATGGCCTCTACAACTTCTGCAAAGTGTTGAGCCGTACCCTCTTGGGTTTGTATCATCAAGTCAGGGAAAAAAACAGTCTTCCGAGGGTCGCGAGCGGCTCTCCCCCCGAGTCGCCTCAGCTCTCCTTTGATGACCAACGCCGAACGAGCCTCTTCCTCAAAGACCAAATCCCCATGAGTTTCGCCATCGGAGGCTACATATTGATCGCAGTAATATCGATCATATCTCTCCCTCACATATTCGGCCAGCTCAAGTGGTACCACATACTGGTCATGTACCTTGCAGCCCCCATCTTGGCCTTTTGCAACGCGTATGGGTGTGGGCTCACAGACTGGTCCCTCGCTTCGACCTACGGGAAGCTTGCCATCTTCGTGATCGGGGCATGGGCTGGTGCATCCCACGGCGGCGTCCTCGCAGGCCTCGCCGCTTGCGGGGTCATGATGAACATCGTCTCCACCGCCTCCGACCTGACTCAGGACTTCAAGACTGGGTATCTGACACTAGCATCCCCTCGGTCCATGTTTTTGAGCCAGGTAATTGGGACAGCCATGGGCTGTGTCATATCTCCATGCGTCTTCTGGCTGTTCTACAAGGCATTCCCGGACCTAGGTCTTGCTACTAGCGCGTACCCCGCCCCTTATGCCAGCATCTACCGAAGCATGGCTATATTGGGAGTGGAGGGATTTTCGTCATTGCCCAAACACTGCCTCACACTCTGCTATGGATTCTTTGCGGCCTCAATAGTCATAAACGCGATCAGGGACTCAGTCCCCAAGAGGTACTCCAGGTTCATCCCGCTCCCAATGGCCATGGCAATACCGTTTTACTTGGGATCGTATTTCGCCATCGACATGTGCATTGGGAGCCTGATTCTGTACGTGTGGGAGAGGATCAACAAGGCCAAGGCCGATGCATTTGGACCAGCGGTCGCCTCAGGACTGATCTGTGGGGACGGGATATGGACTCTGCCGAGCTCCATACTCGCCCTCGCGGGCGTGAAGCCACCGATATGCATGAAGTTCTTGTCGAGGGCGGCGAACACCAGAGTTGACGCCTTCCTGCAGGGCTCATGAATCTCGAGTGCAAAAGATGGGTTTATGGGAGTTGTAGCGCACAATGTTTATATGAATGTTCCACTTTACTTTATTTTCTCAATGTAGTTGGATGGAATTTTAGAATCAATAACGGTTCTGGATTGATAAGAATGAAGCGTAGTCATCAATTTGGTTCATAGTATAAGTTAATGTTGGACTCAACTGATATTGTTGTCTGGAGATGTTCAAGCCTAGTTAGAGAGAAACTATTAAGGCTCAGGCTCTTGCCATATGTCCCTTACAGGATAAACAGTGGAAAAGGACCATTAACTCATCCACTTTCTTCCAAGTCTTCTTGTATTTTACATGAATTAAGTGCGCGATTCATGTGATGTTCTGTTCATTTTGTCATGCATACGGGCAATCAATTCCCTTTCCAAGTCAAATTAGGTCTGTTTCAGAATGTTATGGAGCAATTTTTTCTTATTCTTTTTGGGACTGAAATTCAAAATTTGATGGGGTGTCTACCCGTGTTGGTCCGGTCACTCAACCCAAACAAAGATCTTTAGCGAGATTCCTAGTCTTAACCAAATAAAAAATCAGTTTGGTATTTTGGGGTACTAGTTTGGAATTTTTAATGGTATCAACCCAATACAACATTAGTAACTCAATAAGAATTTGGTGGATGAGAGTTGATAACTCAATACTAACTAGTACTTTAGTTTGACAAAAGTTGGTAAATCACTCTAATTTAAGTTGGTTATTCATGTAAGAGTTAATATATTCGAAAACAAGGATAAGTTATGCAAATAAAAGTTGATAAGTTAGTACAAAAGTTGCCATTTCACAAACTCTAAAAAAGAAGTCTGTAATTTCAAATAGGTATTGGTAAATCATCAACAAGTTATCTAAAAAAAAAAAATTAGTCATCGGTCATTTTTTCTTACCAACCGGATTTCGAGACGCATCGGCACTTGATTGTTGGTAAGTGCATTTGGACGACAAACGCATGTATCCGTGTTTTAGGTCAATTTCATGATTATAGTTATCCGATGTCTATTTTACTCGGCCCCGCTCCAATTCCTGAACTTGACTCGATGCGACGACAACATCAACTAAATCATCTCACTAAAGATCTTCAAGTGCACGCGCTCCACGAATAAAAAATAGGAGGATAATTGTTTAAAAAGTCTTCAATGTATGGTGGACAATTTAATCATAAACTTTTTAATTTTGCCTATTCAATCCTTAATCTTTCGATGATTTTCCAACTGCCCAATTTTGAATAGAAATTGTTGACATGACCATCTAATTAGCGTCATTCATTACGTGACATGGCCGACGGTAATTTGGACAGTTCTTACAATTTCTTTTTAAATTGTCAAAACTTTTTCTTTTTTTTTCCTCTTCTTTTCCTTTTTGCTAGTGGCTGGTCTTGATGATAGCTGATGACTGGCCATAGGTGAGAGTCGCCCTCGCCGAATATCTCTTGCTTGATCTAGGCAAGGGCAAGGGCCGCCTTTAGGGATAATTACCAAAAAAGTCATAAACCTATTGCAATTGTGTCAATTCAATCCTAAATTTATTTTTTTGCCAGTTCAGTTTTAAACCTTTTGCAATTGTTTCAGTTCAGTTATTCGGCTAATTTTAGCTGGTTGGCACTAACGTGGATGCCGTCCGGCTAGCGACCGAATATTTTAATATTTTAAATATTTTTTTGAATTTTTTTTATCGATTTTTTATTTTATTTTTCTTTGTTCTTTTTTCCCCTCCCCTCCCCTTCTTCTTCCTCAAGCTCCAGCCGGTCACCGGAGCTCGGCGACCGGCCAGAGGGGACGACCGACAAGGACAACCTTGCCGTCTGTCGGGCAAGGCTCGCCCTCGCTGCCACAGGTGAGGTGCTCGATGACGGCAACTTCTTTCGGGTCCTATTAGCTGTGTCACGAAGGGGAAGTGTTGGAGACAGCCAAACCCTTTTCACATGATCGATTCATGGGAGTCCAGCAGATGTGGGCAGGTGATTATGTGGAGAGATTTGCTCCTAATCCTTTGGTTAATGCATGGATTACAAGTCACTTTGCCGAATGGTGCTTTAGTTTCTTAAGGGAGTGACCCACCCACACTTCTTCATGGCGACCTCGCCAACGACGGGGACGCTCGACTTGACCATGGTTGGGCAAGGTTTGGCCTTGCCCTCGCTAGTGGCGGCGGGGGCGAGCCTCACCTGACGGCTGACGAGGTCGTCCTCGTCGGCTGTCCCCTCTGACCAGTTGCTGAGCTCCAACAACCGGCTGGAGCTTGAGGAAGAAGAAGGGGAGGGGAGAAAAAAAAAAAAGAGTAGCTGATCAAAATTCGTCGGGTTGATTGAATAGGAACAATTGCAAAAATTTTAGGACTGAACTGGCAAAAAAAAATTTACGACTGAATTGGCACAATTGTAATAGGTTTATGACTTTTTTTTGTAATTTTCCCGCTGCCTTTACCTAGGTGAGGGTGACCGACGAGGGCCACAATGCCCTCGCCTAGGTGAGCACAGCCTCGCCTGTGGCTGGTTTCCATCCATCATTGAGACTGACCAAAGGTGAAGAGGAAAAGAAAAGGAAAAATAAAAATTCATAAAATAAAAAATTGCAAAAATTGTACACATCAGTGTTGGTTGTGCCACATAGGAGAGTCGCGTCCAAGTTAATGATTTCTGACCAAAATTGGTTGGAATTGAAAATTTGTAAAAAAAAGAGAGGATTAAATTGGCAAAATTGAAAAAATTATAGCTAAATTGGTCGCTGTACATTAGGTATAAGATTCTTTGGACAATTTTCCCTATCATTCGGAGAGGATAAAAAAATTGGTTAAGGTGGGATTTGAACTTTCCAACCCCATTTAATAGATTATTGTTATTTCTTTCTTATACTTTAAGTTTTAAATAATGTTTCCAACTTAACATCATTCTTGTCAATACATAAAATTTCACATATTACATGAAGAGATCCCCCTTCTTCATTTTGATCTTATTTTATTGCATATATCGAATTACCATTGCAACAAAAGTATTTGTATGACACTTAATGTCATCAATCTTACCTCAATCGAATGAACTGGATGACGACAAAACAAATTACTATAATATTTACTCATATTAGCAAACTATAAAATGTACTATTAGTCCTAGAGCAACAACTCCATCACAAGTATATCATGCTAAAACAACATTTTCATCGTTAATTTATTCATCGAAATTTCGATACTTGAATTCAAAAGGATTACCGTATCAAGCTTTAGAGAAGTTATATTCTTTCATACATGGCACGAAATCTTTTTAACATGCTCATTTCTTAGAATCATTTAATAAATACGTATCTTTCAGTCTAATTTGGCTTTTCCACATCTATCAAATTTTTGTCAAATTTTCAATTTCGATCACGTGGAATGTGATATTTAAAGATAATTTCACAATCATGTAGAATTTGGTGCAAAGGTATTTTAGAGCCGGCGTAATGCACGAGTATCTTACTAGTTTGTACTAGAGTATATGAACAAAGTGAAACGGTAGATTACACACTGCTATATTCTTTGAAATGCGAACTTTTCTATTCGATGTATTCACATTTTAAGTATTTCGCCCGTTTTTACAGTTTATATCTATCGACTCACGTCTTGCTCGACAACTATTACACGCAAATTATTGCCTATTGCGAAAATTCTTCTCACCACTTGTAAGATAACTCAAAAGAACGAAGGCAACAGTCTCTTGTTTGGAAAGATAAGGCCGGGCCGACTGGGGTTGAGCAGGTTCGGCGTGTTGTCCGCCCGTTGATCACCTTTACGTTAGAGAAGCAATCGAGATGATTGAGTCCAACCAAGTACGTCAATAAGTTCAAACTTCAAACATTGAGCTTTGTCCACGATCTTCCCATTGAAGCATTGTGTTTCCCCAAACAGCAAATTTCACGAGTAGGCGTGAACCTGTCTGCCGATCAGCAGCTGTGACGACAGTGAACACAACCGTAACACAAAAGGGTGCGTCAAATTATCAGGAAAAACACCATTCCGGAGCATTCAAACATAATAGCAAGTGATCCCGACATAGCGACTCCTTTCTTCCGTGATTAAAGGACAATGTTTGTTTAGGAAAGAAGTGCGACGCAACACGTGTACTTAAAGAGCTTCATAAGAACTGCAGCACCTAATATATGTCTCATATGTACCTTCTTTCTGATATCTACAGCTCCATTCTAGTACAGCAGAAAAATAGAAAGCAGATTAGGAAGAAAGCATGTCTCATGCACCACAAGTCTACAACGCACTCCAGCAGTTATCATAGTTCAGACATGCTGGAAAGACTACAATACCTACCTTCTTGGCTGACTAATTTCACTGATCAAACATATGTTTATAGCACTCACCTTTCTCTCCAATTTCTTAAACAATGTAGAGATAGTCGCCTGAACAAGTGAGCCACGACTAGCATGAGAGGTTTCCTTTGACGTGGTTGAAGTAACAGACTATTTCTTAGAGTTATTAGTTGCTGATACAGAACACTCTTCACTTTGTTCAGAAGTTTCTATAGAATCTCGACGGTAAACGTTAATTTGTGCTCATAAGGGACCTGGAATCTGTAGCAATCAAAATTGAGAGCATCTAACTTTTTATATGTTATATGGTATCTTGAAAATGTTATAATATCGCTATTATTTTTAAAGAGAGTGCTCTATATTGTCTTCTTATATCAAGGCACGACATTGTTTAACTCAAAATCAACACCCGAATCGACGTTTTATTCACTCGTTGTCAATGAAATAGTTGATTTGTAATCTTGTCAAATAAGTTAAGGAAGATACGAGATGACAAGAATAATAGTCCAAATTTGATGACGGTCCACTCATTGGTTTGTTTTAGAAATTCTTTCATGGCCAGCTATCTTAGCTAGACCACTTCGTACTCGATTTCTTAGGTGTGAAAATGCCATCATCGAATTGTCTGTGCAATGACATTCCTAAGTCCGTAAATAAATTATTCACTTATAATCAATTTTACGAACAACAAAAGATGTATAATGTCTTGAGACCTTTGCTAGGAAACTAAAGCAGGAATTTATTATTCTTATTGCAACTCTATATCAAATGTGTAGCTTCCTAGGCCTTGCTGTTCTTGCCATCTTTGGACTCATTTGCTTGCGATTGTGAATATCCATTGGAGATTAAAAAGAGAAGAAAACCATTTATATAATCTCTTGAAACAGTTTCTTCTGCCTGGAAGATTCCCCCCCAAAGAAATGAAAAAAGCGAAATAAATATATTAAATTGTGACAAAAAAGAAAGGTGAAATAAATTGAGTAGAAGATTCTTGAGATTCCTTGGCACCTCCATAGCTATAATTGCACTGTAAAATCACATCTTGCTTTATCTCTCAGCAGTCAACTTGGTGGGAATGGATTCATGAGCCATCCATGACCGCTTTGATTATTTGCATGGGGGCTGCGAAAAGTGAACAGTTCCATATATGGCATCCCAAACCCATATACACAATGCCAAATTTGCATAGAGAAAACTGCCGCTTTAGCAAATCCATCTCTTCATTGCACATGAAGAATATCAGTTTTATTTGCATGGGAAAGTTTCTTTCTTGCTGTATAACCTTTGCCTTAGATACCTCTTGATGAATTTGTAATTTAAGATATAGCAAAAATAATAAGTAAAGAAAAGTACACAATGTTTAATTTGGCACAAGAGAAAATTCTTTTTTGGTCTAATTGCATTTCTTTCTGGGATATGCATTCTTTGGGGGTGGGCAGAAAAGTGGGCATGAGAATCTGAATTTTCTAAAGAGAGAGATACTTAATGTCATTTCGATTTTCTTTTAATGCTTTTGGGGCATAGCCAAGCTGACTTTTCAGCTACAAAACGGACCACGAGGCGAAGCGCTACACATGGAAGACCATTCACAGTACGCATGGCAGACTGTTTTGACCACAAAAAAAAACAGTATGCATGGCAAGAGGGTTGGACAGTCCACCAGAGTTTAAGGACCATCCATTGCTCTTCTTTTTTCTTTCCTAATTAAAAAGAGAACCGAAGGATTATTATATCCGGAAAGCAGGCGTAGATCCAACGTTTCTGTCGATCATTTCATTTGGGTTGCCCGAAATGTTTGCTGGCGCTTTTTTTTTTTTGGGTCTAAATTTGCTGGCGTATTCACTAACGAGCAAAAAATACAGTGTGCATACACTGAAAGTGAAGCAGCAAAAGAAGAAAGAAAGAAGCCGGAACGCATTTAAAAAGGGGGAGAAACCTCAAGAGGGTGAATATATCAGAGGGCAAAATCAGAATTTGAGGGACAACTTCGTATGAGTTGGAGTTTGACTGTGACTCCCGGCCCACAAACGGCCAGCGTCAATAGCTCTCTCTTTCTATCTTTATCTGTCTGGATCGTCCCTTTGTGTCCATTCATACTACATCACGCCTTTGATGTTCACAATCTGATTTACCAAAAAGACCCTCCTCCATTTAGCAGATTCCTTCCTACTACTTCCTTACTACTGAGTCTTGAACAAAACGAGAGAATTAAAACATATACCCCCGTTGTTACGCTATAAAGCCACCCACAACCACAAGAAAAGATTCACACCCACAAAGCCCCTCCTAAAAACATTGACAACCCAAAATTCCGATCCCCCTCCTCCGTCAGAAAGTAGAAATCTTTTGGTGGAAAAACCGGAAAAATCACAAATGGGTATAGACGATAGAGCAGAGAGTGGGTACGCCTCAGAGGACGACCCCAAGAAGAAGGGGCATGCCAAGAAGGGCATGGAGGAAGAGGAAGAAGAGATGACGATGTCGGTGGAAAGGGTGTTCGAGAGCAAGGTGGTCCCGTCGTGGAGGCAACAACTGACGGTGAGGGCCTTCGTGGTGAGCTTCGTGCTCAGCATCTTGTTCAGCTTCATCGTGATGAAGCTGAACCTGACGACTGGGATCACCCCTTCCCTGAACGTGTCCGCTGGCCTCCTGGGCTTCTTCTTCGTCAAGACTTGGACCAAAGTGCTCGAGAAGTCAGGAACGTTGCAGGTCCCCTTCACGAGGCAAGAGAACACTGTGATTCAGACCTGTATCGTCGCCTCCTCTGGGATCGCCTTCAGCGGTAACGACCCCTTCAAGCCCATTTTACCCTTGAAAAGAATGATTTTTCGCTGTCTTTTATTTTTTTATATCCGTGACTTGTATCCCGTTGTCTCGTTCGATTAGACAAACAAAGATTGGCTTTTGTTATGATTTGTGGCCTGGGAATCTGCTGTTCTTGGAGAGTTTGCTGGGGGAAATCTCAGCCACTCTGTGATATGTGCGTTACTGTGGTAGATTTGGTTCTTGCTCTTTCCCTTTTTATTTTTATTTTTAAATTTTGGCTCAATCTGTATTTCTTAATAAAAACCAATTTTTTTCCTACATAATAAATACCACATTGTCTGACCAAAAAAAAAAATACCACATTGAGTCTGTATTTTTTTCATTTTTTTTGGCCGTTCTTGAAAACAAAACGAACCCGCTCTTAATTCCTTTGTCTGCTTAACCGTGGGTTGTTAGACCAGTTTTGTTCTTTCTCAAACAATATTTTCGAGTAGATATCGATTGCGGACGCTTTTGTTGTATTATTCTTGAAAAATGTCTTAATTCTTTCTGGCATCGTTCCTTTTATTTTTTTCGTTGGGCCAAATCAGTATGGATATATCGAATGAAGAAAGAAAAGACGTGATTTTTTTTTACGACTTCTGGTCCCCGGAAATGGGAGTATGCAGTTCTGAGAATATTGTTGTGAATCAATTAGTCTGTGATCTGTGGAGATTATTGTGTCTGGCAGATTTCACTGTACCGTGGACCTTTCATTCTTACCCAAGTTGAATTTGGACTAAATCTTGTTCAGCTGAAATTGTACTGTTGACATTATACCATAGGAGTGCTTTGCGAGAGTTTGCAGAGTCGACCTGTTCCTAGTTTCTTTCTAAGGTTCCTTTCATCAGCTAGTTTGTTTAATCTGTTTATCGTTTCAAGCCTACATGAATGCTTCTAATCTTGTCAAAAGACCATCATTTTGCTCGTCTGCCCAACCAAACTAATGTTTATGCGAAAGTGGTCTCTTACAATATGACTGTTGGTGTTGCTGCTCATGCATTGCTATTACATTCACTGAAATTTACTTGATTGTAATAACTGCATTAACATTCTCCATGTTCTTCTCTCTTTTCCAATCTCAATCGGGCAGGAGGTTTTGGAAGCTACTTGTTTGGAATGAGCAATCGCATTGCCGCACAGTTGGGGAGCGCCCCTGGTGTAAATGACTACAAGGACCCGTCATTGGGCTGGATCATCGGCTTCCTCTTCACTGTTAGTTTTCTGGGGCTCTTGGCAGTGGTGCCTCTAAGGAAGGTAATTACATTTGACAGTTCTAACGAGCAGAACATGGACATTCAATTCTTCTTTAGTTACAGGTTTGAGGGTTCTGACCATTTTATGTTACAGGATGAT
>BCNH02000008.1:4420675-4464654 GCA_001662345.2 Metrosideros polymorpha var. glaberrima | reverse complement strand
AAAAAAAAAAAAAAAAAGAGTAAAAATATAGAAAATTTTATAAAAAAAATTCGCAAAAATCAATTACTTCCGTGCCGATTGTGCCACGGAGTCGGTTCAAGAAGTATCGATGCAATCGTATCAGAGCCCGAATTCATACGATTGCAGGCTTGGGCATAGAGGCGGAATGCCGTCGGAGCTCTGCTAGAACCTGAAGTTTTGGGGTGTTCTTCCAGGAGGAGCTTCCGCAACGTGCTCAAAAGTTTGCAATAGAAAGCGCGAGCTCTCCAATTCGGCAATGCTTAGGGCTCATTTACCGTCATCTCCAACTAGCACTTCCACAATAAACGATGTTCCTTAATCATAATATGGTCTTCTCGGCAGCTCCTCAGAAGACGTCGAACTGCCGACTCGATAAGCCGAGGGACCGCCGGTGATTCGACGTTTGCTTTAAGAAGCGCAATCTCATTTCATCGTGTTGCATTCGATAAGACACAGGAAATTAATATGAATGGAGAGTGATTTGCAGGTTGGTCACCGCATTTGGAAGACAACTTCATGTACCCATGTTTTAGGACCAACACAGGATTAAATTTATGGGATGTGTCTTACTAGTAGGGGTGTTCATGGTCCGGGTGGGCGGTTCCCACCCTAGAACCGGGAACCGCCCACTAAGGACCGGTTCCAAAAAATTGGAACCAGGAATCACCCGTTGATACCATGGACCACCCGAGAACCGGACAGCCGGTCCGGTCTGGTTCCCGGGAGGGTCCATGAAACCGGTTCCTTGTAAATCACATCTTTGTCGACAAGTGCAACCGTAATAAATAAATAAATAACTACCTACGAAATGGTACGCTTGAAAGTGCTAAACTTCCTAACAAAAGCACCCAAAATGCGACTTTGTAAAAAATAATAAATAAAACCATTTCACCACAACAAAATAGATAGTAAAGCAAATGAAGACGAAGTAAAGAAGCTCAGATCAGCAGATTGTGGGCTTGAAGGAGGAGAGCCGGACGAGACTGGGTTGAGATGACGAATCGACCCACCATTTGACGAATCAAGCCAAAGAAGGTCGTCCTTGTGAAGAAAACCAATGCAATTTTAATTGCATGGCATTGGAAACAAACAACGAATGCGGAGCTAGAGCGAGCAGAAAGCCCTAACCAATGGAGAAGAGACGAAGGAAAAAGAAAACGAAAACCTTAACCTTTGTGTGACGAGCCGAAAGTCCTCTCCCCCTTTGGTTGAGCCTTGTCTCGGTGAGCAACAAGCGACGAGCCAGAGGGGACCAAGAGTGAGAGTTGAGACGAGAGTGAGAGTCAAAAGAGGTAGACAAGACGATAGAGAATGTTTTCTGTCAAGTGTAAAGACTGAAGAAGGATAGTTTTATTTTTACAAAAAAAAATACTATTATTAGTATTATATATTATATATTATCTATTATATAGCGGTCCGGGTAGGCGGGTGGGCGGTTCCGCACCTAAAACCGGGAACTGGACCGATACCCAACGGTTCCAAGAAATTGGAACTGAGAATCGGACCGCTTCCTTAAGAACCACCGGTTCTTGGGTGGTTCCGTCCGGTTCTTGGGCGGGCAGGCGGTTCTCGATTTTTTTGCACACCCCTACTTACTAGCCCCCGATCCGAACATAATTTGTTAAAGCTTCCTAAATTCCTGAACTTGTCTCGATGCGACAAGCACGTCGACCGGATCATCTAAAACTAATGATCTTCGGGTGCGCACTCCCCCCCGGCCTATGAATTTTCAAGATTTTTCCAAAGGTTAAAAAAAAAAAAATCTATCTAGAATCTGAAAACGTTGCGTTGTCAAAATTTAGAGAAGTTAAGACTCTTCCATGCATCGCATATCTTTTCTAGTATATACAAAAGAAAAAAGACGAACGATTGACCGAATGAATGAAGTTTGTTCAGATTCGTTCGGTCCATTTTTAGTTAAGTACAAAGCAACACTTGCCATGTTTTAGTCGAAATCGACTTGTATTTTGCTCTCCTCAACAAAAACGAGGGAAAAGCAAGAAAACCCAATGTCGTTTTGGGAGGGATGTTTAGGTGCTTTTCGATTAGGCCAGTCGATATTACCGAAACCTATTACAAGAGCGCCAATTTAATACTAAGCACATAAATATATATTGTTTTGTCCCAAACTTCCTAATCTCATGATAAATCCTTGAATCCTCCAACTGAATGCCATCCCAATTCCCAAGCTCCTAATGATATTCATTTGAATATGTGGCCATTATGAAAGCAATCTCTTACGTGTAAATCATTTTCGTTTGGAATTTCTTTTTCGTGTCGCGATATATTGATATTGCCAGGTCAAACCTTCTCATACCGAATGATCTGCTCTGATGTTCGAACAAAGCGAAAGAGTAACAATTCAAGACAAACCGAACGAAAGGATGATAATTCAAGATGGACCGAACAATCTCTATTTCACTCAAATAATAAGGTCAATTTGGCCCTCTCTCTCATGACTTCATAAGCCATGGGTGTCTCTCTCTCATTGGATTAATCGATGCAATGGGCATGCATTCCAGAAACAAGACGACTATGGCAGTTTGCTGATATTGGAAGAAATTTAAACGAGAGATTCAAAGGTAGGTCACCATGCTTTTGGATGGCAAACTGCATGTGATTTATGCACTACCTTCCAGTACTCATGTATGGACCAACACATCAGTATATAGAACATACTTACATGCTGGATCCTAACAGCCTCCAATCCAATCATAACTTGATTAAAGCTTGCAAACTCACCAAACTTCGTCTCGGTGCGACGTAAACGTCGACCAAACAATCTAGACAGAGATTTTGGATTGCCCTAATTCGAGATTTCCAAAGGAAAAATGAAAAGGTGAAACAGAAATTGCAGGACTATTGAGATTTAGCAGGCTCCCACATAGACTTCAATGTCTAGACAGCTACCAAATCCAAAATCTTTGGATCCTCAGAAACATTCAAGGAGTCGGAGATTATTCGACAGCATCTACAGATAGTTTATGCCTTCATTATCGGGATCAGATCCTCTACTTCCGATGGTGTCTCCATCCGGTACCGCATATATCCAAACTATTGATCCATGAGGACAAAGGTAATTGTGTAGTTCATAACTAATAAACCGACGGTTAAGATTTATTGAGGCTCCAATTTAGGCACCGAACTAGATAGATGGTCCTTGCCCGTCTTTAGTCTCATTATAAATGGCGACTTCTGGTCTGTACTTACTGTGCCTCGGCCTGAACAAGTGCCATGGCTTGCACTTACCTTCTTGGCTTCAGATCACTGTCATCCCTTGTTGGCTCAAGGTGATTATCGCTTCTTCTCCTAGTATAGTTGTAGATGCATCATACGGCCATCGGCGACTGATAACACAATTCGTCATGACTCAATAGAGTCATGTCATTCACAATCTCTTGTCATTTGGGAACAGTAGAACATGCATGGCTTCTGCACCACATTCTGATCCATCCGTCCTCGGTTTTTGTTGGGCAGAAGTATAATCTCAGCTCAGCCAATGAAGTTCTCAGACAAAGACTATATATCACTGACTTGACTGCTTAGATGAACCAAAACAGGTTCCTCTAAGTGTCATCACCACCCTATTTGCAGAGCAGAGTGATTAGCTTTGAGCTTCGACTGTTGTTGGACTTGCATTCCCAGATTTCTTGACAAAACAGTAATCAACTAAGCCACTGAAAGGACATGCAACAGGCTAGCAAGCAAGATGGTCTTTGCAGACCTGTCGTGCCTTAGTTTTAGAAACTCTAGCTGTTCATAGAAAATTCGTTTCTTGTTCGTCTGCGCTTCAGAAAGAAATGTCTGCTTGGAATGTTTATGCAGGATCAGTTGCTCCTTTGATAGCGGCACTGGGAACCAAACAAAGAGAACAACACTGCATCATCTGTACGAGAAGAAAGGCCAAAGCCCTTGGTACGACAACATGAGACGACCAGTCACGGATTTGATTCCACTGATTGCTAGTGGAATCAGAGGTGTAACTACTAATCCTGCGGTAACAGAGGTGTAACTACTAATCCTGCGGTAACTACTGAATACAACTTGAACTGTTGAAGCCACTGACGTTGGAGTTTGCTTCTCTAACTATGCATGAAATATGCTGCAGATTTATGAAAAAGCTATGTTGTCATCAGATGCTTATCACTCGCAATTCAGGTAAGGAGCTGGTTAAAGGCTTTAAACTCCATTTGTGTCCCCATAAGTTATAATACTTGCTCTATAATTTGCCAAATAAATGGCAATTTGTGAGAAAAGGTAACTAAACTCAAACATGTATTTGACACCATAACTTTCTACACCAGTTGTTTAAATGACCCGTACATGCAGCCACTTTGGAGAGGCCAATCACCACCTTTTGCAGGCAGCTGCGCTGTCTAATCACTCTTTGCTTACACCTCCATACAAAAAGTTTAGAGAGCCGAAAGAAAATATTTTAATGTGTCACGATGAATTCTGAACAATCCACTAATTAAAGTTAGCAACTTTGAAATTGTCAGCCCGTATCTCAAGAGACTATTTCTTACTAACATAAACATGAGTTGATCCAAGGATGTTGAAAGTGCATACTGGGAAATGGTTGTCGACGATGCCCGAGAAGCATGCAAACTTTTTCAACCCATTTATGCAGATACAGATGGAGATGATGGCTATGTCTCCATTGAGGTTTCACCCATGCACGCTTATGATACTTGACGGACAACTGAGGAGGCAAAAAGACTTTTTGAAATGGTGAACTGCCCAAACATATGCATCAAGATCCCTGCAACAACAGAATCCATCATTTCCATACAGGAAACACAAAGCATATGTGTAAATGCAACAGTAAGTTCAAGCAACCAAGTAACTCCACTAATATGATTCTCCCCAGAGTGGTTAAAATCAAACTTGCTCAGCACACTGGTATAGCTGGTAATTTGTCTATATGACAATCAATAAAAGTTTGGCTACATCTGCTTTAAATAGCCAAAATACATCCAACACATTTTTTGACAATTGATCCTAAAAAGACCCCTTGTACTTTTGTTTACATGGTCTGTATAGAATAGCTGCATCAAGAGCTTCTCCAAATAGGAAAATTTTAACTATTATAGCATCTACTCTTGCTTGAAGTTCTTACGGCACACTCAAACCATCTAACGGTTTGACAGGTCATATTCACCCTACCTACGTATGAAGCTGTTATTGATGCTTATCTGGATGGACTTGAGGCTTCAGGGCTCATAGATCTTTCCAGGGTCACAAGTGTTGCTTCATTTTACATAAGTAGGGTTGATACCCTCATTGATCAGAAGCTTGAAGAAATCGGTACCTCCCAGGCACTTAAGCTCAGAGGAAAGGTATGAGCATCCGAAATATGAAGGCATGAGTTATCTTTTATATGCAAGTCCAACCCATGCTTCTCTTTCTCACTTTCAATTGAACCTCAGGCTGCGGTAGCGCAAGTACTTTAGCATATAAGCTTTTTCAGAAAAAGTTCTCTGGACCACAATGGGAAGGTTTGATGAAGAGAGGTGCCAAGAAGCAGAAGTTGCTTTGGGCCTCAACGAATGTCAAGAATCCATCCTATCCTGATACCTCCTACATCAATCCCCTGATAGGGCCAGACACGGTGAGCTAGCATCTCTTACTGGGAAGTGCAAACCATAATTGACCATTTCAAGGATATATGTAGCAGAAACGGTAGTGAAGGTAATTGAAGGTGCTTAGTGATTGGTTGGTGTATTTTGCAGATCTCGACCATGCCAGATGAAGCTCTAAAAGCATTCTTGCACCATGGAATTGTCTCAAAAACTATCGATGCAAATGTATCAGAGGCTGAATGCACTTACCATATGCTTGAAGAGTTGGGCATTGATTGGAATGCTGTTGGAGCTCAGTTAGAACTTGAAGTAGTGGGTTCTTTCAAGAAGAGTTTCCGAAATGTGCTGACTAGTTTGCAAGAAAAGGCACATGCTCTTCAATTAAGCTATCCATAGCTCATGACTATCATCTCTAAGGAGCAATACCACAGTAACTGAGTTTATTGGATCATAAAGGGCATCAGCATTAGCAATAATAAGACCGATGAACTAAAAAGTTTATGTTTTTATTAAAATGAAGCATCAAAATCTTTTCACCATGTAATATGATAGCTCCCCATTATGTTTAATGATTGCATTCATATGCAATGTGGTTTTGAGCAATTACCTTGAAGAGGTGCCGGAAGAAAATGAGGATATATAATGCCATCTGATTTCAGATTGTTAAGTGGCCTAAACTCGGGGCTGAAATCCCGTTTCCTTCTGTTTTATGTATGCCCTTAGAAACAGGCTTCTTTGGAAGGTAGTTAAAAAAGATGGAGAATATCTTCATGACTCAATGATACTATTTCCCGGGGTCTTGGGCACCTTCCTCTTTAGGAACGAGTTCCTCACCAAGTCCACGTCATCCCATTGTTCAATAGATGCAAATAGATCTGACAATAAAGCATACCGCCCACCATGATCTGGCTCCAAGTCAATCAAGTGTTTCCCAAGTTGTTTACCTAGCTCAATCTCTCCATGAATCTTGCAAGCAGCAACAAGAGCTCCCCATAAGCCGGGATGAGGCTCAATATGCATCCCCTTAACAAATTCCACCGCCTCCCTTATGAGCCCAGCTCGCCCAAGCAAATCAACCATCGAACCATAATGCTCTGACCAAGGTTCAAGCTGATACTTTTCTGTCATAAGACTAAAAATTTGACGACCCTCTTCGACTAACCCTGAATGACTGCATCCACTTAGCACGGCAGTGAATGTTATGTGATTCGGAGTGTGACCCACACGCTGCATTTGCCAGAACAATGAGAGTGCCTGCTTTCCACGTGCATTCAGGGCCAAGCTAGCAATCATAGAATTCCACGAACAGACATTCCTTTCGGGCATCAAATTGAACACTTCAACAGCTTTCGCAACATTTCCGCACTTGCCATGCATATCTACAAGCGCAGTGCCCAGGATCACATTCATCTCGAACCCCTTCTCCACTGTATACTCATGGAGCCAAGTTCCCCACTGAATTGCGCGAAGCTGCGCGCAGGCGGAAACTGCACTCACAACAGCAGCCTCATTGGCCACAATTCCTCCTCCAACCATCTCCTTAAAAAGCCCCAATGCATTTTCACACATCTTGCACTGAGCATAGCCAGAAATCATCGCACTCCATGATGACACGTCACATTCCGGCATCATGTCAAAGAGCTTCCTTGCGTCAGAAATTCTTCCTGACTGTGCATACGCTGAAATCATCGCATTCCATGAAACAATGTTCCTCCGCGGCATCCTATTAAAATAAAACTCAGCCACATCGATATCACCAACCTTCACATATCCCGTGACCAAACTAGTCCAGGAAACAACATCCACAAGCCCTGAACATTCTTCAAATAGCTGGTGCGCATCCCCCATCTCTCTAAAGCTCGAGTACATACTTAACATATTGTTAACAACGTAGATGTCGCGACCCGACCCAAATTTCACGATGTGGGCGTGAACCTGCCTGCCTATCAGCAGCTGTGACGACAGCGAACACGATCGTAACACAAAAGGGTGCGTGAAATTATCGGGGAAAACGCCATTCCGGAGCATTCGAACATAATACGCGATGCCCTCGAGGCAATCTTGACCAGGGCACTCGGAGAAGGCCCTGATCATGGTGTTGTACATGAAGAAGGTGGGAACTTCGACGTGGCGGAATATGTTCTCCGCGTACCGGAGGTCGCGAAGGGCAGAAATGGCGGCGCAAGCCAGGAGGCGGGTGGCGGTGAAGAGGCGGCGCGTGAGGCCAGCGACAACGAGGTGGGCGTGGGCCTGCTTGAGGTGGGACTGCCTTGCAAAGGCGTTGAGGGCTTGAGAGAGGGACGGGTGGTGGAGGAGTGCGAGGGCCCTCATGGCAGCTTCATTCGACGCCATGCCAATACCATGTGTCATGTCAACCTCTGAGACACTGGGGAGAACCCACGAAGAAGAACTACAGCTGAATGGGTTCTTCAAGTTAAATTTACTTTGTAAATTAATTCATAGTATTATGACAGCATGAAGTGCCATCACCAATGAATAAGCAGAAATGGAACTCTCCAAGGTTGATCAGAATAGAGAAGCAATTGTTTTTTTTTGGTCGAGAGGCAATTGTTAGTTCATATAGTATAAATTCATCAATCAATTATTGCCCCTAACGAGATAACGACAACACTAAATTTTTCTCATATCTCCAGTATGACAATAAAATTTCTTCTTTGTGTTCACTTTTTGTGTTTATTTTCATGGTGTTGTAAAAATCAAACAGGACGGACCAATTCCACGTATATGCAACACGTTATTTGAGCATTTATTTTTCAATTTACCAATTTAAACCAATTCAATTGCATATCACTTACCCGACTTGAAAATAATTTTTATTGCTTGAGATGATTGTCGGTCAAGATCTACCCGGTAATATATTAGGTAGAACAATGTGTGGTACATCATTGATATCATCTGACGGTTAAATTCTTTTTAATTAGTTTAATTTTATTGTCAATCATAAACAATAATGTTGTACCATAAAAGTTTCCCCTTTATATCACTTGGCCTCGAATAGTAGCTCTTTCTTTCGAATAGTCACAAGTTGTGACGAAAGCAAAGAGCCCAGTGAAGAAATGGATGCCCGAAAAAGTGAACATTTTTGTACCACAAAGATGTAATAATTTCAATTATCTTTTTGAGTAGCTTTTCTTATGTGAAAGAATTCCGCCCCTCAAAGCGGATTGGCATCCAGTATATTACACGCCTGCAGAACATCCATAGTAGATTGCAAAAGCTGCCCAAACTATCAAAGAAGCACATAGAAATCATGCTCGTGAACATAACCTCTCGCATATATGATTAGGGATTAATCATGCATGATTCTACGTTAGCAATGAGAATTACTCGCTAGTTCTGTCGGACGGCCTTTCCCAAGATGGAGGAAAAGAACCAGGTCTTATAGGAGAAAACAAAAGAGGGAAGAAAAGCAACTCTATGGCTATGGCTAATGCAGCAATGCTTTGGCTGTGGGATCCTAGGGAAGATAGACATCCGAGAGGAATTAAGGGAGGGACGCACTGGACTGTTTTCAAGAATGCCTCGGGCAACAAAGTGTAGTCACTTCACAATCTCAAGCGGCCCACTCTGCATCGCTTCCTTCAGTGTCCTGAATGAAAAAAGAAGACAAAGTAGTCAGATGCATAAACTACATAGATCAATATTCTCAATTCATCTCGTCAACCGTCATAGAGATGATTGGTTTAAAGATAAGTAAAACTTGCACCAGCAAATCTACAATTTCCGAAATGGGGCTAACATCAATAGCTTCATGTTGAAAGTAAGGAGACAAAATGCTTTATTAATTCCATCCAATTCATATAGTACCTGTGATGCGCTTGATGACTCTTCAATGGGGTCCTCTTCAACCTATAACAGTTAGTTCTATTAGTTTTTCTAATGGTGGCGAAAGATGAATTTCGTGATGATACGAGATTCATTCCTTTGGCAAATGGCAAGCCGATAGCGGCTAATGGGGAAAGAGCTGACATTTTTAGTGAAAGCAAAGATGGATTATGCCATAGAAACTATCAAACACAAGATTACAAAAGTTAAGCCCTTTCCGACATTAGAACATGTCAATGTCAAATCCAACAAATAGCAATCATGATGAACTTTAGGTTGAACTAGCTAAACGTTAACCAGATCAACACAACAAACGGCAATTGGGAGCTTAGAGTTTCTACTAATTCGCATGCTGGACCATTTAATGACCATCTAATCTCTCCTCAGACGACATAAATGAAATGCAACCATTACATGGAACAAGAGGCTTCTAAAAGTATGCTCCTACGGGCATCTACCTTGGTTGCACAACTGACAACTCATCAATCTTCTTGGCATATACACAAGAAGGAATCTCAAAGATGTGGAACTAGAGCAGGCATAGCTACATTACAGATATTGGCCTTTGCCTTGATCGACAGTATAAACCTTACATCCTTATGCTTTTTAACCAAACAAGCTAACTCCTTCACTGTCTGCAGCCCAATTCTATCACAAGTCTTCTCTCATATGGCTTCCTTTCATAAATTCAGTATGCATTTCTCAGAGCTTCCTGCTCAACATATAAACCACTTTTGCAACTATACATGCGAGCATTCAAATATAACAAATGACAATTAATAAGACTGACAGAAGGCACAACTATAGTAATTAGATATATGAGAAGTCATCAAACTGAATACAAAATCTCAATGGTTGAACAGGTTACCTCGAAATCTTCATATTTTGCCTGGATCTCTTGCGCTGCAATTTCAATTTCAACAATTAATGGCTGACAGTCTCTCACTATTAAAAGAGTAATCAAACACATGATTGAGACATCCATTAGGCCCATAATTCTGGAATTCAAACCAGTGCCATCAGAAATGTCCAAGGACCTTAAATCTGCATTCCCTATCACGTAAAAACAATCGGATCGATCAAGGAACAGATTTCTCATGAATTCATTCCATTAAGCATCTTTTGAAAATTGTTAGAAAGAGGTTGAGGAACTTTGCATGTGTGTTCTTGTCAAAAACATCTTTGCTAGCATGCTCCTAATTAGGATGACTGACTTATCTTTCACCACACAATACTAAGTTTGAACCCCGGTCCCCCTCTTGTTTCTCCAATAATCCTTGCTTGTTGGCTACATGAATGGAAGGATGACAGAAAACATAGATGACTGATCTGTTCAATAGCCTTCATCTAAAGTTTTCTACCCCAAGGAGAAGGATCATTCTTGGCCAATAGGTTGGAGCTGTTGAAGAAAATCTATACAGGCACGCTCTGGATAGGATGAAAAACTTCTAGCTTCACATAGAGTACTGAAATTATCATTCAGTTTGCTTTGGGTGTTCATTCAATAAAAGGGGACTATTTAAGTATCATCGGCTCATGTAAGTTTTAGTTTGGTTTGCCTGTGAAAATTTAGGAAATTAGACAGTACATGCAAGTTCAAACAATGACTATCAGCAGGGCATATTGGAACAAAATATTTTCATGTCCTTGAACATTTCCTCTCTCATGCCAGTGTAACAGACTTTCCAACAAAAATTCAAAGGCAACATAATCCCAATGACAGAACAAGTCAACATTTTCAACTCTCCCTGTAAGCTATCTCTGGAGAACCACAAGACTATCGTGTATGAAGAGACCAAAAAATTGAGAGTTATATTAGTTAGTACTATATGCATGGATTCCACTGCTACTATCAACACCACAGGAAGATGTTATGAAGTCAGGTGATGGTTAAGGTTCCGTCGTGTATCTGGAAGACTGGAACTACTCATCCCCATTTTTCTCCCTTGAATATTTGGCTGTTGGCCAGTAAGATACAACTTATTGGATACAGTGAGCATTTATGGATAAAGTGGATACTCACAAGATAGACATAAGCCAGATAACACCGGAATACATCATGAAATGTCAGGGTACCAGTTATGCTTCTAAAAAAATCAAATCTTATCTTGAATCTTCTTCAGGAAGGCCAGGCAAATATTGTTATCATGCAGGAAGTGAAACTTGGTTTGATGCACACATGGGAGTTAGCTGGTTTGACTAGATATTGTCCCCTTTTAATACTTTCATACCATAGATGTCTGGTTCACATGTCATCTGACTATTTTCATTGCTTTGACAGAAGTCATCATCTTTCACCTAACGATACACGGACCAAACAAACAGAAGGATTGAAAGCTTATGCCCACCCTGGGAAAGCAGGAGATGACAAAGAGGGAGGGCGCAGGGAGAGAGTAGACTAACCGCCGCTTTCTTTTCCTTTAATCACTTTTCTCTTTTTTGTTCGTCCCTCCTGAGACTAGAATTACACAAAACAGATGTAAATCAGTATTTAGTGAACTGTTTATAGCCTCATAAACAAAAATAAAATACCAAGGAAGGTGCAGCATTTTAGGCAAAAAAAGGAAGGTGCAGCAGAAAGTCAAAATGAAGATGGCTTGTGTTTGGCTCTCTCACCTTATCAATTTTCCTCTTTGATTCAGTCTTCCTTGATTTATTCCCAGAAACTGAACAAAATTACAGATTTGTTTCCATTAGGATCCTAATTTTTCCTCATCCTATAGCCCACAAGAAAAGCAATCAGGAAGTTATTAAAACCTGTAACTGATCGAGATTTCTCCTGCTTTTCTGGTCCAGTCTGAAATAGAAGAGCTCTGTGAGAAAACTGCGACCTGAATATTATGCAGATTATTGGTATAACTATAGAATTTCTAATATGAAATGTGATACAACCCAACTTTTTCTACAGTAAGGAAGCTTCAAGCAAAGAAGGAGTTTTTTTTTTTAAAAAGCAGATTGCTAGAAACCTCTGGCCAAAAGGAATCGCTAGGAACCTTGTCTCAGATAATACTTTAACAACTACTGACCTCAATTTCAAGGAGGGGACTATCAATAGAACTTAGGGAAAGGTCCAACTATATCCTGGTCACATGCTGGAGTCACCGAAGAATTTTAAAACCAAATTAACAGGATAAATTTGAACAGATTAAAGCACACAAGACTTGTAGAAAAGATACAGGCATCTATTGGAAGAAATAGTCTGTGTCTCCTGAATAATTTCTCATTCCCAATCGTCCCTTATAGAGAAAAGGTTAGGGCTTTCTTAGTGAAATACAGAAGTTCCATACCCAAAAGATACGGATAACCCCATGAATTCAATTAAGACAACAAAATATATGGGCTGAGAACATAGCTTGGCTTTAAATATTTATCTGAGATTCTCCCAAAAAGCAAATAAAAATTTTAAAATTAGAGAAGTGAACCCTCAAGCTGGACAGATTAGTTCTTTTTCATTCTATCAGTATTAGATCAGGAGTAGTTAGTGATCCCGGCATAGTTGCTCCTTTCTTCCATGGTTAAAGGACAATGTTTTCTGGAAAAGAAGTGCAACCCAACAAATGTGTACTTTAAGAGCTTCATAAGCAAGGCAGCGCCTAGCATATGTCTCATATTTACCTTTATCTGATAAGTACCAAGAATTTTACTAAAGACTTTTCTAGTAAACAAGAAAAATACAAAGCACATTAGAAAGAATGCATGTCTCATATGCACCACAACGCACTCAGCAGTTATCATAGTTCATACATGCTGGAAAGACTACAAAACCTAACTTCTTGGTCGACTACTTTCACTGATTAAACATATGTTTATAACACTCACCTTTTTCTCCACTTTCTTAAACAATGTAGATATAGTCGCTTGAACAAGTGAACCACGACTAGCATGAGAGGTTTCCTTTGATGCGGTTGAAGTAACGGACTGTTTCTTAGACTTAGTTGCTGATACAGAACACTCTTCACTTTGTTCAGAAATTTCTACAGAATCTCGATTGTAAGTGTTAGATTGTACTAATAAGGAACCTGGAATCTGTAGCAATAAAAAACACAAACTTTATATAAGGTTCTTATGACAATAAAAGATATATATGGATCAAGCAATAGAAGAACAGAAAAAAGACAATCATAGCAAATCCAAGACTAAATATTCCTTCTTGTATAATCAAAATCAAAATCAACCTTTTCTTCTTCTGCATCAGCTACACCTAAATCGCTTCCAATAGAATCATCTTCAGAAGAAACCTCCATATACCTGAATTATTTAAAGATATTAGCAAGAAAACTTATTCCATCTAGAAACAATATGATTTTCAACAAGTACACACACCGACCTAGTCAGACATATGATTCAAAAATCCAGAGTGCAGATCACCTAAAAAACAACACAAGAGGAATGAAATGTCTTGCCTAGCAGTCTGCAATAACCATAACTCTATTGTCTGGTTCAATGATTCTTTCACCAACATGCATATGCATACATGCTCAATATCTATCATCAATTGACAAAATGGGTTCACCATACTTGAACCCATTTTGTCATCACCTTCAAAAGAGCCATTATTACCAGCAAGTATTCCTCAAGAAAAGTGCAAATAACTAGCTGAATATATTTTGATGCGTTACAATTAAACTGCAAAGGGAAACCCAAATTTCCTGAAACAGGTAGCACGCCTTTAAGAAAATATGACAAAGCTACACTGCTACAAAGTACATTCAATTTTGATTGATGAACTTTTTTTTAGTGGTTAGGAGTTCTGCTACTAGTTGACTGTCTTATTGCTCTTTGTGATGCTGGAAGCTGAGAGAGATGCTGCACCTATCAATTAGAACTCTCTAGGTCAAAAAAGAATGTTCACGGAAAACCAAATAGTTCGTAACCCAAATCATTGTTCATTCTGTATGTGCGAACCCGTGCATGAGAGTGAAAGGTACTATATGTCAAGACAAGATAAACAGTTCACCACATCATCTTGCATTGGCACCATAACCTAACTGGAGAAATTTAGTGGATAATTGCATCATTTTTAGGAAGAACAGTATAAATGACTTGAAAAGATAATAACTAAAGGGCACAGACCTTAACTTTTTTCCCGTGTTTCTCTCTGAATGGCGAACCGGTGTCACTTCCATTGGTTCTTTCAACTCATTTCCATCATTTGACGGATCATCTTCAGGTGAGGATCTAGGGGTCTGGGGGTCTTCTGCAATTTTCTTTGCTGTTCTATTATTCGGTAGCTTATCTACAATGGTTGCTCCTGCCCCACCTTTAAAGTCATGTTCTGGATGTTGGCCCTGAAACCAAAAGAAAAATAACGTAACTCACTAGAAACGTTTCCCCCCGTTTTCTTGCTTCTTTGTTCTATCTGTTGGAAAACTAGCCAATGGAATATACGACAATGGCCAAGTTTGAAAGATTGAATAGAAAAACTAACCTCAATCAACTCCTCAGGAAACTCCAAACGCGCTTCCTCGGGGTTCTCATCCTTTTTCCCAATCCACCAGGCATCCGAAAATACAATCTGCCAGTATCATCAATATCAAGAAAGGACAAAAAGGTCATGTCTTAGGCGTAACATGTATTTCTGTTAGAGGTGAAAAAATGCATGCTTAAAGTAGTGTAAAAATTTCAAAAAGGAGATGTCGGTGTTTTTCTTTTTATGTGTTCCCATAGATTTCCAGAATCAAAATAAAGTGTCAACTCAAGACAAATGCAAGAAGGCACATGGGCATGCCCAAAAAATGTTGTATGTAAACATCATTCCACAAATAATCACTGACAAAATAAGGAAAGAATTTCTCAGATGACATAGTCAAAAGCCAAGAAAAATGAATATTAGGTTGGTCGATTTCATTCAAATGCACACTAATGCATATTTTTATCTTGGTGCACTAAAGAATGTTTGCACATGGTGTATAGTACCCAGAAAAGTGATAATCGTAATTCAATCTGAAATTGCTCAAGAATACAAATGACTTTTTGTCCGCCAATAGCAAGAGAATATCCTGGCATGACAAAATGATACTGTGGCATGCTCAGTACATTCAACTCAAAATTCCATTTTCAAGAGGATTTATACCTTAGATATTTCGACAGTATATATAGTTGCTTTGAGATGTCAACAAGTTGTGGCAAGTGACAGCACAGGCAAGTTACAACAGATAAAACTTTCACTTTAAGATTCATGCCAGGGAAATAAGTCCAACATTTACTATATGCAAATTCAACCGTGATTATTTCTTCATAAAGTTCTGACATTGTGTTGGCTTCTTGCCTTTATATGGGCCATGACAAATGCCAGGGTCATAACACATAAAACTTCCAGATCCATGCTCAGTAGATGGATCATAGAGTAAGCACACCCTAGTTTATCCTATTGACTAAAATTCGGCCCTAGACTTTGTCAGATCAATCTCACTCCTCTTTATGTACAGAACTGGTGAAGGATATTAATCGTCAGATTAGATGGTTATGAATTGTCCAGCTTTGACCTCAGTATGAAGAAGAGAGAAGAAGAAGAGCAACATGTAGAGATGTTCACTGCTTCGTTAAAATCAACAATTGCATGAGAAAATTCCCTCGAAGACTCAGCAGGCAACATCCATGGTCACAAATATGCTAAATTGTGCTGTCCTGAACAAATTGGTCAAAGCAATGACGGCAAAAGTGAATGAGCAAGATGGAGGCAACAGAGAACGATATGGAAAAACCAACCATGTTATCAAAGTAATCCTCGCACATAACATTCTTCCCGCCTTTAGAGAACTGCAACGTCAGATACCTATTTTCTGGAAATACAACTGTCCCGAACAACTTCATCTGTCCCTACAATTCAACAATAGAAAGAGTTCCAAAAAATTAATAGGTAAACTCAATACATTCAACAATAACTTTAATTCTCCACATTAATTGGAGAGAAGAAAGCACGGATTCCTATCATCTGCTTTCTGAGTTTGAAACGATTTCAGTGGTGTGACGAAAGAATAAACAAGTTCAATCAGAAGTAGATGAACAGGAAAAAAAGAAAAGAAAAAAAGAACTGTGAGCTTGAGGGTAGCAGCTGTCTGAAAAATAGGCAAGTAAATGTCCGGCACATGTTAATTATACTGAGACTAGAGTTGCAAACTGGGAAATCACCGCCTCTGACTTTCAGCTTAAGCAGAAAGTGAGGTCCTGAGAAGTAAAAAGCCACTGACTAATCTCGGTCTTGATTCATCAGTTAAACATATACAAAGTTCGATCAAAAGAAAAATCAACCCTCCATTCTCTCCAACCTAGATTCTTCTGTTCCCAATTTGCCTCGTCTCTTGTCATTTCAATCAACTCCGAACAATATAATTTGTCAAATCACAGAGGAATCGAACAAATTACTGCCCATCAGACCGATGCCAGCCATACCACAATCAAAACATCGAAACCGAAAACGCGAAACCTGAGGGAAATCGAGGTAGAGGACGGGGTTCTTGGTGCCCAAGTCCTTGAGCTCCCCGATCTTTCCGCCGCCGATCGGGGCGAGGAGGCCCGGGAACGAGAAGAGGAAGCGGTTCTTCCGCTGAGACTTCTTGATGATGTCCTTGCCGTGGTGCTTCAGCGCCGTCTTGGAAGGGCCCAGGGGGGCGCCGCATCTCGCCGGAGCCTCCGACAGTACCCCCTTCGAGAACGCGAGCTTCTTCAGCCTCCTCCGCTCCGCCGCCTCCGGATTGTCGTTGCTAGGGTTCGATCCCGCGCTCTTCGGAGCTCGCCCCATTTCCCTCAGTCTCTCTCTCGCACAGTGAGTTTTGAGCTTCGGAAAATATGGCGGGAAGCGAACGCTGTCCCTCCGTCGTTCACGCTCCGGGCAGCACGCCTAAATGTCACTTTCAATTTCTTTCTTTCGAACTTTAATATTTTGGTAATTCCTAATGTTTTTTCATACCGAGGTAATCAGTGAAGTTTCCTTCCAGAATTTCATTAACGGTAATCTCCACCAAGTCATTCAATTAAAATATTATTAATACCGAGTCCATTTTGAAACAAAATATGAATACTTTTCTTTATAGTCACTAGGTTTGGATAATTATAAAGTATGTTATTTTGATGAAATCGTTGACTAATTACATCACAAGCACGACAGAATAGACACTACCTAATTAAAACGCAATGATGATGTTATATCATTGTCTCGCACAATAAATATGTTATCGCAAATTCATTTTCAATTATATATATATATATAGGTTTAGTTTCGTAGATATTCTTGACTTCTTGCTTAAAATTTATCACCAATGAGACAAGAAATGTGCTAATAATATGGGGAACGAATTTTCCTGTGATAATTGATAATTAGAGAGTAGCGGTGATTGTCCAGCGGGCTCCGATCAGGCCTCGAATCAGATCTCTATCACAAGAAAGTAAATATAATAATCATGCGAATCAGGTGAGCCAGGCTTTATAACTGTAGACTCTTGTGGCACAAGTCGGGCTTAGGCAAGCCCATGAGGTGTTAGGACAATGATCAAGTTCAGTGAAGAGTTAAGTCTATGAATCCTAAAAGATAAATAATTAATAGTTAGAGGATCACTAGAAAAAGAATAATTTTTTCACATTAATTGTTTCTATTAAAATTCAAGGAAAAATAGTTAAGAAGAGACCGAATGGAATATATGTTGACTATTCTAAACTCACATTATTAATCATTCTTTTAAGTAACATAAAAATCAAAATCATACCGAACTAGTGGATAGACTTTCCCAATAATGGAGTGTAAGTAGCAGGAAGAAGGTTTCGTGGATGTGCTAAGTTTGATGGTCCAAGTTGCTACGATTTGTCCTAAGTTTGAAGATGCAAAGGGCGAAACATAGACGTTTAAAGGAGGAGCTTGCACAAGTGAAGCAAGAAAAGATATTATATCAATTGGCATTTGTCCTATGCATGTGTTGTATCATTTGTCCTATACAAGCAGAAATTTCTTCCTACAAGTGTGCATCACTTTCAAGCACTAATGGCGATGTTTTTATTATATCTGCATGCTTGAATTGCTGATTTGTCCTGTGAGAACTTCTTGAACTTTTCCTTATTCTAAGAAGTCTACTTTAAGGATGTCTGCAATTGTTTCCAGACGAGGTGAAATTTTTCTTTCAAGTCTTATGCCCGTAGCACTGGCTATCAATGAACGTGTTCATGAGCTATCAAATTGACATTTCCAGTGCATGTTATGAGCTGTCTCATGTATGTCCAGTCGGGGAAGTTTTTGACATAGAGTTGCTACTGCAATCGCAATTTTAAGCAATCTGGTAGCATCCTAGGATTTTATCGTTTAGGGCATCACAAGGACATGCAAAGTGTCGATACTGAAAGTGCGACATTACACGCCTGCGCGCGCGGTGGTGTCCACTCTAATTTCGTAAGATAGTTCTCTCTGGTGGCTGCAATGCCATCGTTTGAGTCACTTAAAGCTATCCAGACGATTTAAGTGATGACCGCAGTGTTGTGCTGCTTTGTTAATTTTTGTTCTTCGGGTTATAGTGTATGGTCTTAAAATGACACAAAAACTGACTACCACGAGATTTTTAGGTTATATTTCATTTGAAGATAGCTTAGTCATGCCAGAGAGGTCGCGGTGTTGAGATATTCTTGTAGGAGTTGTCAAGTTATCGAGGCAGTATGGGTTTTGTAAAATTTTGGGAAAGGTCATGGTTAATATTTCTAAAAGTTTAAGCTAAAAGATGAAGGTGTATTTAATATTCAAGTGTTGCCACACTCCCCTTTAGGCGTAGGTTTGGACTAAGATTGAAGTTCGTGAAATAACTAGAGAGGCAAATAAGGGGCTTCGAAAGTTGTGAACGCGTGACCTCTTGCTCTGATGCTATTTTAAATTTTTCCGGGCTTCCAACTGTTTTGAAAGGCTTAAATTGTTATATGGAAGACGTGCAAAATTTAAATGTAGAAGTGTGCGTCTTTCTGAGAAGGGTGACGATTCTAATGGTCATAATTGCTTATTATGAAATCAAATATCAGCAAGAAGCCTTGTGGTTGGACCGACTTGATGAGAGCTCTATGCATTGCAATTATTAGTTCTCCTGTGAGAAACAGGAGACACTCGAAAATGTTTCCTCTCCTTTCTTGGGTTGATTTGAGCGAAGATGGTTATATTTTTATTTCCATATATATATATTTTTAATAGAATTTTACTCTCATGCTGGATTTTGGTGTTCTTGTTCCTGATGGCATATGAAAGATGAATCTTCCACTTTCCCGGGAAAGCGACTTCACAGGGCCATGACGAAACTTTAGGCACTCACGTTGGAGCGTAATAGCGGCCCACTTTTAAGTAAACCAGAAGCTAAGCGTAATGAGTAATAACGCATCAAAAGGAAGACTAATCAATGTTGGTTACTCATAGGAATTAGAAGTTATACTGTTGTATGGGGGTAATGAGGAGACATGTCTAAATTTGTAGTCGTTAAAAGGTACCAAAAAGGTTAAGCCGATAAGTGCAGCGAGACTCCATGAATATAAGGTTAGACTGGCAGAAGCAGGGGGAGGCAGTGAAGATGTTGGTTTTGGTTATTTAGAAGACTCTGGCACATATTAAGGTCAGCACAGAGTATGTATATTATTGCGCCATATCAGAAGGTTACGAGTCTGATAGAGGAAACGAGGGGAGACGAAGGCGAGCAACGCTTCCTTTTATGGCTCGTTGGTTGTTGCTGAGGAACGCAGGTAGCTCAGGAGAGCAGGAGCATAGTTAACCAGCATATCTCTAGGGGGAACACATTCCTTAATCAGCGGAATTTCGATGAAGTTTTGTGCCCATTCATGAAGGGATGGGAACTTCTCAGCATCAAGTATCTTCATGCATCCGGCTTCTTCCATGACAGCCGAGCCAATGCGGGATCCGAATAGCCTATCTTCTCTCCCGCGAAGGACTTCTTCCCTCCGATCTGGTTCTCGAGATACGCGGAACACTCTAACGCAGCCTCCACTGCTTTCTGCTTTCCCATCCCATCTTCGGCACGACCGGCTCCCCAAGCGCCGAAGACACGAGCTTGAAAGGGTCTTGAGGCAACAACGGAAAAAGATGACCACCTCCCTTCCACTTCTCCTCAATTTACACTCCAGGATCACTTTCGACTCTGCAATGGCGACCCCCATCGTCCGAAAGCACCGGGACCTTCTTGTGCACTGGGTTCGACTTCAAAAGCAATTCGCTCTTCCCCTTGCTCTAGTCTTCAACAATCATCTCGTACTCGAGGCCCCTCATTTTTAGAGCCCACTCGATTCTTGTGCAGAACAAGCTCGTCTCACAGACTACGATCTTTAACTTAGCCATGATCTTGGTTTTTTTTTTTGCTTTTGAGCGGTGTAAACGTGTTGGGATCTCTCGTGTATTGGATTGCACAGTTAGACTTCGTTGTTTAATTTAAGTTCAGCATAGTAAAGTTCAGGCATTTCTGCTGAGCTTTGTATAGATCCGCATTTCATTGTTCAAATATATGGGTCTTTGAGCCTGTTCGGTAGCTTTTTTGCTTTTGCTTTTATTTTGGCTTAGTTTTTTTTTTTTTAGCGCAACAAAAACTTGCTCGCCCGATGAAGCATCACTCGAATTTAAGTTGCATATAAAATCTCCCGACGTGAATCTAATTATGTCATAGAAGTAGAATAGAAATGTAATGCGCCATGCTATAATGTTCTGAGTAAAAACATGTCCGAGTCTCAATTTTTTTTCTCTCATAAGAAATACTAAATTTAGTGATGATCAATGACTAGCCAGAGGCAAGGGTCGAGCCTCACCAGTGGTTGAGCAACCCTCGCCCACCGTCCCTAGGCGAGGTCGACCTCGCCGGCCATTGCCGAGGCCTAGCGACCAGCTAAAGGAAGAAGGAAAGAAAAAAAGATAAACAAAACAGAACTAAAAAAAAAGTAAAAAATTGCTCACGTCAGCACCGACCATGCCATGTAAGATGATCGGAGCTGACTAGATCGTCACGTCGGCGATTTTCGGCCAAAATTGGGCGAAATGACTAAATTGGCAAATTGTTACAAAGTTTAGAACTAAATTGGCAAATCATCAAAATAATTAGGACTCAATTAGCACAATTGAAAAGTTTGGAACTTAATTGGCAAGTATTAAAAAATGTTCAGGACTAAATTAGCAAAATTGAAAAGTTTAGGACTGAATTAGCCAACATACAATACGTTTAGGAATTTTTGGACAACTTTCCCATTTCTCAACCATAGCAAAAAACTACGTGGTTTGGAAAATTTTTGCCAAAAGATCAAACAAGCCGGATGATATGACATCCCAGACCATACATTACTAGTTTTGCTTTTATGATGGATTTGTTTCGATAACAGTTCACATATACAAGAAATCAATTTGTGGTACAATTTATTGAAATGGGATTCGGGCAAGGAATGAATTGAAGTTTTAGAGATCAGAAGCACCTAATAGATGGGAATAAGATGGAGCCGCATTGATACTGATCAGAGTAAGAGATTGATGTACAATTCCTCAACCATATTTGAACTCAATTACAAGATCCCAAATGTAACTTAAAGCATATATATATATATATATTCCAACTTTTGGGGACATGTACAATATATACGTTACAAAATATACCACACTACTTCAAGTGTCAACGGTCTACATTAGACATAGTTTGGCTGGATCTCTATGCCTCCTTTCAGGGCGTCACTGTTCCTCCTTGTGAAGAGCATCTCGATCTCTTCCGAGGACTTGCCTCCTGTCTCAACCATCGGAAATAGAAAAATCCCAAAGCCAACAAGGATATGCAAGCAAACACGAAAAGGCTCCCGTCGATAGTTATGGCCTTCGATATTGAGGGGAAAAGCTCATCGACACTACCGCGACTGCGTTCATGAGCCGGTTCACCCTGATGCCAATGCTCACTCCCTGAGCCCTCAGCTTTAACAAGAATATCTCCGAGCAATAGACCCAAGTCACCGGGGTGATCCCGATTGAGAAGAAGGCGGCCACGTACGCGTGAGAGCGCACAAGAGTTGTTCCTTGACATGCTCTTGCCACCATTGTCAAGCATAACCCTAGTTCGGTGAGGGAGATGATGATCCCTCCCGTGCTCACTAGGTGCGATCTCCTCTAGCAACTTCGGCAAGCAAAAATGTGGCTCTTGATAAGAAAGTGGTCCTTGTGAGGCCAACCCCAATAGTGGCAAGCTAGAGCCTTTTCTTGCTGGTCACTTCGGCTTTCCTGAAAATCTGTGGGCTGTATAGGACGACTGCTTCGATCCCTGTCGCATGCTCGAAAAATGGATCTCAACTGCAGCCAACAAGATCCGCCGCACTAAGGGCGAGGGCCTTAGCAAGAGCTCTTTCTACACGTCTTCGCCTTCGCCTTGAGTCTTCCTCGGGAGCTTCACAACGTCCTCCTTGCAACTCTCGTCAATCCCAACTGCTATTTTTATGTCTTTGAATCGCATTAACACTTCTTGCTCTGAATTACAAATTCGGAGCAAGACCCTTTTCACCTCGGCCAACTGGCCTTACAATGCCAACCACCTCAGCAATTCGAGCATCTTGAGGATCCCTAATGCCAAGGCGAGGGAAGGGATCGCCATGACACCTAGCATCATTCTGCACCCTAGCTTTAGGGTCAGTTTCGCAAAAGAAGTAATTTGATACATGGCCGAGCAAGACCCCTAGGCTTTTGCATAGCTCTGGCAAAGAGGTTAAGAATCCTCGGGTGTGTGCGGAGGAGATTTCCAATGAGTACATGGGCGCAATTATTAGGGCGAAGCCGGCGATCATCAAGATCGCGTTGGACAGCCCTTAGCTCGTTAGCATCGAACTGACTAAGAAGATGACGGAGGCGAGAACGATGGTGTAACGGCGGGCGATGTCGCCGAATGTTCTTCTAGGGATCAGAGAGCCCACGAGGGCACATGCGTTGAGGATTACGACGAGCATTTCAAGGTCCTCTTTTATGAAGATCATGGCCCCAACTCATACCATCAGTGTTTGGAGTGAAATTGGAAAATTGACAATCGTTAACAATTAGTAAGCGTTGATACTATTAAGAATTATTCTAAAGACGACAATATCTGGCATCAATCATGATGGCATAGGCTTCGCTAGAAAAGAAATATAGACCGATTTTGAGTTTCAACTTTGAGGATATGATATGTCCCATAAAAAGATTTTGTACGTTTCACTAATATCCACAAAGTGAAAAACGAAACGAAAATGACAAATTCACTCGAGATATACAACAATATTCAGAGAGAGAGGGGGGGACCATAATCACATATTGTGGGTCGTTTACCAAAGCCGGCAATTAAGGATTATACAGCTCGAACAATTTCAAATTCGCCTCAAATGATGAAATGAAATAAAATAAAATGTGAAAACCATTTGATTAAAGAGTAATCTCCACCGATTAGTAATGTTGAATTCGATCTAATCTACATGAATGAGTTATTTATTTATTTTTTGTTGGTCAATAACTGTTAAATTAGTTAGTAAGGAGTGCGATTAAAGTTGGATCGAAAATCAAATCTTATAATTCAAGTTTTGAGCTAAATTAACCCCTTTTTTTTTCCTTAGGCGGGATCGAAACGAGGCCGTCGCTCATTCTCTGAAAGGGTTTCCATAAATACATGATGATCCATTTCAATTTCAAAATACAGAAACTCTCTCACCTTCTCCGCCTCTCTCTCTCTCAACCCCACAGACCCTCTCCGTCTCCCTCTACAATGGGGGACCTCGACTACAACCATCCCCTGCCAGACAACGATCCCATCGCTTCCCCCTTCGGGCCTAACCTCCTCGACTTGATCATCGCCAATATAGCAATTAATTGTAGTAATGTAGAGTTCCCTTCATGCAATTAATTTTGCAATTTAAAAGTTCAATCCCGACCTTTCCATTGTTATAAAGATCGAGTCAACAAAAAATTGGATTATAATTTATTCTTAAATATCAAATTAAAAGGTTTAAGGTTAAATTGGCAAAAATGCAATAAGTTTAAGATTTTTTGGATAATCTTTTACCATTTTGGTGTAATCTTACTCTCTTTCATTTTAATGGCACTTATTGGGCAAGAATAGAACTTTAGCTCCGTCTAATAGGTTTAACGTGATTGAAGTGACTGGAGTGAATAAATAAGTGCTATGTGATAGGACAGTGAGAATACCTTGAAATTTGGAGTGATAAAATCACTTTTGTTTCCCCTTAAGTTTTATGTAATTTGACATCTAATTACATGAAAATTGAAAGCAAATTCCATACATGTCCATTCTACTACAAAAAGTAACGATGATGAAACATGACAAATTTAATCCTAGTGATGACACCTCGAACCTGCCTATACATGATGACTATAAGACCATTCCTTCCGTAGTCGGGATGTTGTTTTCATGGGCTAAGGTTGGAACGTCGAAATACGTCGACGTATTGATAACTGTTGGTGTATCCTCGGTAATCGAGACATTGACTTTGGGAATCAAAACCGAGGTGCTCGATGATGATTGCACCTTGGTAGTCTTCGGTTTGCGCTCGAACGGCTTCTTCTTCAAGGTGATTGGCGCCAAATTCTTGTTTTTCTTAGCACAAGTGAAACGGCAGTGCCGTGCTACCATCAAGGTCCCATATAGAGAGAAACTAGCCTCTTCAAACTGGGTCAATCGCCGGCCCAAAATTTCATGCTGGTGTATGAACTCGGCGACATGAACTAGATCACGGTTCGGGGGTGCCATCTAATCTTTCCTATAGGGGCATTTAGGTTAATCATTAACTTGTTTATTTTTTAAAATAAATTGCTAAAACGAAAGACATAAAGGAAAGAAAGTAAGAATACAACCATACTCACAATGGTATCGAGAGAGATTTTTTTGTTTTGGTTTCATTTGGTTGATTTCTTTTTGGGCACATAGACATACACATGAACCAATGAGGTGTCGACACCTAAGGATAAGGAGCGTGCTAAAGGCTCAAGGTCCTCGATCCACAAAGTAAGGGATCCCACTCCCATGGGTAATCGGCCCAAAGGGAGGTGTAGGATATTACTTTGCTTCAACGAGCGGGGTTAGATATAATTGTCCCATTGGCAATCGGCCAATAGTCCTCTCCATATCTAACACCTCCTAGTAGGGTTCCTAAGGCACAGCCGGGGTTTTAGCCGCAAGATGTGTATGATAATTGTCATGCTAAAACTCTTAAAATCATGTACGATAATTTATATCAATCGGCACTTCAATATCAGCCACATAAACATGCATTCCCAACATCACCTGCAAAACAAAGAGTTTTCACTCACTACTCCCCTTATATCTCCCAACCTGTGTCAACATTTAACACGTTTATTAGCGGACATACCTAGAGGTCCGTGTACGCACCTGTCACAAAAATCGGGTAAGGTAACAAGCGAGATTATTTGGACATTTAATTGATAATGGGTCGAGTATACTAGGCCTAAGTTCTCTAAGTATCCCCAGCGGAGTCGCCAGTCTGTCGCGACCTCCTCTACAAAATTTTTGAAATTTTCTATTCGTTACATTTCGGAGTCGCCATTAGCCTATTTGGGGTCGGCTAGAAACCGATCGAGACGAGAGTGTCACCTCGATTTTTACGCAACCAGAGATTTTCTAAATTCGGGGACTTAGTTACATTAGTTATCCAACTAATGCCCTTTCGGTACCTAAACTCGACCAATTATCAACTAAAATGTCCAAACAATCTTTTCCTTAACATTTTAATCCTAACCGGACTAAGAAAACAAATGACATTCAATGTATTAAATGCGCAATCAAATGAAATCGAATTGAAAACACACAATCAACATCCTACGCATCGTCTCTAAAAATAAAATGCATCCAAAATCTTATTGTAAAACCTTAATGGCTTATTTGATTTGAATTTCCAAAGTTTTTTTTTTTTTTTGGATTTTGCCCATTATGGGATACTTTCTTGATCTGTGAGTAAAATCCGAGATAAGCCTTGTTTTTTCAAATAGCTTGTTTTCTCAAAATATATACAAAAAAAATGTAAAGAAATGTACTTTTATGATTTTATCTTTTTAAATATCGCTCCTGATCACAAGCCAGTCTGCATTTAATTAGGTTGAAAAATTATTACATAATCCTAAAATCACCTGAACCAAAACAATCCAAACCATTAATTATATAACTTCTATATGATCAACGGTCTAGATGCACTTGATTTGCGTAATCTACGAAGGTGCCACATTTATTTTATTTTTTGCAAAAGCATCGATCTACTTGGTATTTTTCTGCTCTGTGGCACCAAAAATCACACACACAAAAGAGTACAGGTTATAAAACACATCCAATTTTGGTTATCTTACTAAGTTGTTTAATTCCCTCTTTTGGCATTACAAAATATTGTATTTGGAGAACAATAGCAAATTGTTATGCTTTTTCCTTTTTCTATTGGGATTTGGATTCCACTTGAACTAAAAGTCTTCGTATGTTTAATCGGTTCTTTTCCGGTTCGTGTTGTTTCATCATTTACAACACCCAAAATAATTTATCTTCCCTTAACATATTGTTTTGAAATTGCTTTATTAATCAGTAAAATTAGGGATTTTCAATCCTCAAATTAAGGGCGATAACATCGCTTGTGCAAAAATTTCTTCACGTGGAGGTGTATGGTCTATTTTTTAAATCAAATTGTGGCGTGGACGAAAAAACATATACTAACTCTTTATACAGTCGGGATTTTTTTTTCCGTACGAATAAGTGCCATTAAAATTAAATTGAGTAATATGGCACTTAAAATTTGTAACTTCTAAGGGGTATGGGACAAGTTATGCTAAGGTCGGTTCACAATTATTATAACTTGCTTCAACTGCCGCCTTTTTCGGATGCTAAATGTTGCTAAGTATTTTAGAGTAATGATGTGGAAAGCCAAAAAATTACAGAACATAGGAGGAACTTTTACAGAAAAAAAAATGATAAGAGGAATTTACATTGTCAAATCTGTTTAAAGTAGGAGATGCAATTTAAACCTATTGAGAAAAGAAAGAACCGAAAATAACTCCACACGTCTGATGGGCTAGGGCCCAAGAAAAGCTGGCCCAACAATGTCTTATATGAATTCGGGTTCAGTAGAATCGATCGAGTCAATTAGGATCATGCATCTTATGGGATCTAAGTGGGCCGATGTGTGAAACCCAAAGAATGGATGGATCTGGCGCAATGGGCTCGGATCCAGATAATAATAGCTGCTCCACCCGATCGGATGGGTAAGTCCATCACGATCGTTCACTTTATCAAATGGGATAATGACATAAATGGTTCCTGAACTTTGGTTCAATGTGCAATTTGGTTTATGAACTTTCAATTTGACACAAATGGTCCCTGAACTTTAGCTCAATGTTCACAAATAGTCCATGAACTTTCAATTTAACACAAATGGTTCACGAACTTTTGGTACATGTTCAGACTAATCCCTGAACTTTAGCTCAATGTTCACAAATGGTCCTTGAATTTAAAATAATGGAAGGACCTTATTGAACATCTTCATATAGTTCATGGACTAATTTGAACATCTATTAAAAGTTTATGGACCATTTTATTTCAAATTGAAAGTTCATGGACCATTTGTGAACATTGAGCTAAAGTTCAGGGACTATTTATGTCAAATTGAAAGTTCATGGACCAAATTATACATTGAGCCAAAGTTCATGGACTATTTGTATCATTTTCCCTTATCAAATCCATGTGGACCCCCCACATGTCGTACCCGCGAAGATGAACGGCCGCGATGGATCCGTTGGGGGTGCACTTCGGGTACAGAGGAAAGTAGCCCCAATTCCCAAAGCTCCCCAACGGTCTTGCCGATAAATCCTTTAATCAAACGCTTCTTTCAAGCAAAATTAACTTCCGAAAAAAGCAAAAATCAGAAGTTCTCGTCTCTCTCTCTCTCTCTCTCTCTCTCTCTCTCTTTCCCCCACCGGCGACCTCGCTACAGTGCCCCCCCAATCAAGCTCTCATTTCTCTCCCTCTTTCCCCATCGGCGACCTCGCTCTTCACTGCCCCCAAAGCGCCGGCCAGCCATAAAAAGCCCTAGCTCCCCCCGGGGAATTTCACCAAATGTAGTGTCCGAATCGCCGCTCTCATGGCGCTGGCTTGTGTCGCGGCCGACGTCTCCACTTCGCCTTGCGTGCGCGGCCGGGAGGGCGGCCTCGACCGGGACGCCTCGCTGTCTCTCCTGCGTTTCGCTCGAGCGGCGACCGCCTCCAGAATCGGCGTCCGCGGGGTCGCGGGCGGGACGCGCCCCGCGGAGAGAGCCGTCGTCGGGTTCCGCGCGTGGGGACTGAAGGCCACCGAGACGGCTCGCGTTTTGGAGAATCAGCCGACTCGAAGCGCCGCCGTCGACATCCCCGTCACTTGTTATCAGGTGATTTACTTCGTTCAAATAGGCGTGTGCTCACGAAAATGCTAGTTGGGTCGTTTACCTGCTTAGATTTGGGCTCAGTGCGCTATTAAAGCTACATTCAACTGAGAAATGAAGCGAAATTAGTTCTTATTACTCGGTTGCTCATTCATCAACTGGCAAGAGTTAGCTCTCTTTAAGTCTCGGGGAAGGAAATTATGGCGGAGGGACGATCCAATGTGAAATTGATACTCTCTCGGTGTACTTTGCAAATGCATCATTCTTGTCCTTCACGACCGATATTAAAAATGCTTTACTAATCCACATACCCATCGTGGATTTACTGTTGTCTGGCGTTTTTGTGCTTCTGTTTTTCGTTCACCGAACCACTCACGGCAGATTACATTTGCTTGCAGCTTCTTGGTCTCCCTGATCAAGCAGAGAAAGATGAGATCGTAAAGTCAGTTATGCAATTGAAACGTGCTGAAGTAGAGGAGGGATACACAATGGATGCCGTCAAATCTCGAGAGGTAGCAACTTCAAGGTTCATTCTCGTTGTTTTCTGTTCCATTAGTGTCTTTTTCAATTAATTAAAGAGAACTTTTATGTGTTATCCACTTTGTTGCAGGCTCTTCTTATGGACGTGAGGGATAAACTTCTTTTTGAACCGGAATATTCTGGAAATACAAGGGAAAAGATCCTACCTAAATCATCTCTTAGAATTCCATGGTCTTGGTTGCCTGGCGCTCTCTGCCTCCTTCAAGAGGTATATCTACATAAATTGGAGAAGCTAAGCATTGGTGGTTGAGTAGCTACTCCTTATGCCGTTGATTTTCACTTGTCATCATAGAATATTGTTATTATTAATAATCTGAAAAGAAAAATTATTTGAATAGGAAAGACAAATGCCCAGTGCTTCCGATGATAGGTGCAATGTTGCCACTTTTATTGTCTATGGCAGGTTGGAGAAGAAAAACTGGTGCTAAATATTGGTCAAGCAGCTCTTCAACATCCAGATGCAAAGCCACATGTTCATGATCTGCTTCTGTCTATGGCACTAGCCGAGGTGAGAAAAATCACCAAGAGAAAAGAGAGTTTCATCTATTTGTAGCAGCCTTGTTATGCTCCCTTGTCTTATCTTAGGCGCTTTCTTGAAGTGTGCAATTGCAAAGACTAGCTTTGAGAAGAACAAAGTGTCCCACGGATTTGAAGCCTTGGCTCGTGCTCAATGTCTTCTCAGAAGTAAGATTTCCCTTGGAAAAATGCCATTACTGTCTCAGGTAACATCATATGCGATGAACTAGTGTCTTTTGTAAAATTGCAACGGAAGAATCTATTTTTGTGTAGAATTCGTAACAATTTTCTTTTCTGTTGCCCTGGTCATCAGTAAAAGGATTTTTAAAGTGGTAACCTACACCTGAATTGATGGTTAAGTTTAGATAAGATATTATTTCTGTCTGGGCAAGATAGACTCCTTTTGAATAGATTTATGCAATGGCAGATCTCGTTTTTCCTTGAAGTTGTAATTAGTCATCGTTTTAAATTCTTTGATGAATAATGTAGATCGAGGAATCTTTGGAGGAGCTTGCTCCTGCTTGCACTTTGGAATTGCTAGGCATGTCCCGATCTCCTGAAAATGCTGAACGGAGACGGGGAGCACTTGCAGCCTTGCGTGAATTGCTGAGGCAGGGCCTTGATGTAGAAACTTCATGCAGAGTCCAAGATTGGCCATGTTTTTTAAACCAAGCACTAAGTAGGCTTATGGCTACAGAAATGGTAGATCTTCTCCCCTGGGATGATCTAGCCATGACAAGGAAGAACAAGAAATCTCTAGAATCTCAAAATCAGAGGGTGATTGTTGATTTTGATTGTTTCTATGTGGTGCTGATAGCTCATATTGCTCTCGGATTTTCAGCAAAGCAAATGGAGTTGGTAAGAATGGCCAATATACCCCATCATTCTTCTTCGTCCTCCCCATGGCCTCTTTTGAAGGTCTTTCTTTTTATTTTTTGGTTAGACTTCATGTCTTCTTCTTAAGATATTCTTTTGTGCCCATGTTAAAATGTGCTATTGATGGATGCAGATCAACAGGGCAAAAGTTATTTGCGAATGCTTGATAGCATCGGAAGGCATCGATCTGAAATTTGAGGAAGCCTTTTGCTTATTCCTTCTTGGTCAGGTACATATTAAAGTGTACTCTTTTTCTGCTCTGTTTCCTCTGTATGCTGTGCTGTCATGTTGAATTGGTCGGGCAGATTTCTCATCTATTTACCAGATCTTCATCAAATAATTTGTGAATTACCTTGTTTTGCAGGGTAGTGAGGCAGAGGTGGTTCAAAGACTTCACCAGCTGGAAGTAAATTGCAATTCCACTACACAGAAGTCACCTACAAGAAAGGAAATCAAAGATGTTTCTGGTGCAAGTCCATCTTTGGTGAGTATTTGATTCTGCAATGGGCTCGTATTTCCCATTTCATAATTCCTTGTTGATGCACGCTTAACATCGAACTCAAACCTCACAGACATGTCATGAAATGTATTTTGATATGCGTACAGATGTCTAATCATTTTCTTTTGCCTTTGATACCCATTATATGCCATGGATGCGAGTTTATATTGGGTTATAAGTTTATATAGATTTATGAGTAGGAGTCTACGCCTTCCTACTAGGGTTTGCACCTAATAAAATGGGCTTTTGTTTCATTTCTTGCTATCTAAGCTTTCTCAGAGTATGGGGCCCTGGTTTTGACCTCTCTGTCTTCTTACTGTATGCACTGCATTTCCATCTGTGGGGAAGGTCATCTGACTTGTACTTTCTCAGCTTGAGATAAAAAAAGGGAAAAAAATCTTGTTTAGATTCTGGATTTCTTTGATTTGGATTTTTAACTTATTTACCTCTATATAAATTGCAGCAACGACTTCACTAACGCCTTCTGCCATACTAGATCTGCCAGCTGTGAAAATTATGTTGTGTCTTGTACTTATCTTGTTGGGCCAAATGGTGTCTTGCACTGTTGATTTGTCTGCTGGTGGTAACGATATGAGCTTTATATATGGTGTACTAAGCATTTTTTTAATGTCTCTTTAACTTTCTGGTTTCAGGCATGTTGTTATTATGTTGCTCTGCTGACTATAGTGTAATAAAATTTTAAAGTCAAACAATGCTATACAGTGGACATTGCATTGTAATCATCTGTCTAGATTCTGTTGCTTCTCTGCTGTTTTTGTCATTTCCCATATGCTCCGTTGTGATTTTATATGTTTAACTCTATTGTTAAATTAAGCAGGAACAATGGCTGAAAGATGCAGTTCTTACCATATTTGCAGATACACAAGATTGTTCCCCATCATTGGTATGAAATTTTTTTTTGGTAGCATGACTTGTGTCATTCTGATGTAAGATAAATTTTACGCAGAAAAATCAAAATGATTATAACAGGATGTCCCTGCAGGTTCATTTCTTTAGTGGTGAAAGAAGATCTGCTCAAAAGAAAAGCAAACGAGCTGTAGAAACCATGTCATCTGTGAACCACAGGCCACTATCCACTTCTCTAGGAACAAACAGAAGAGAATTTGATGAATCTCTTCCTACCTTGAGTTCCTCCCGACACCTTGGATTGGCCGTTAAGCAGTTGACTGATATTCAGAGCACGGATATGGTCGGTCAGAACAGCAGTGGAAGCAACATTAGCTCACCCTCTGTTCAAATGAAAAGAAGGCTTGGTGTACACCATAGCACCATTTTGGATATGCTGTTCAGTGAGAAGAATATAATTGGACGGATTGTCTTTGTTACAGTTTTGGGTTGCTTTATGTTCATAAACCTTAGGCCACTGAGCAAGAATGTGATAAGGATGGCCAATGGATCTAGATGGATCTCTACTAGTATATCTGACAGGGATATAGGACCTACTGTCTGTCATGTGGATTCCTTTCCACACAAGGCTGGTTCTGCTCACTCTGAGGGAAATAGCATCACCAGAAGAGTGGACAAATTGTTGACCGTGGCGAAGAAGCAGTTTGGAAGCTTCTCTGGTTCTAAAAGTGCAAGCAATTCATTTTTGGCTGCTGGTTTGTTCTCATCAACAGCAGCAGTTCACAGGAGGCCGATGCAATTGGAGGATGCTGAATCTCTTGTGAAACAGTGGCAAACAATCAAAGCTGAGGCTCTAGGGCCCAATTATCAAGTTCAGTTCCTTCCTGAAATACTTGATGAGTCCATGCTAGTTCAGGTAAATGTCCTTTTTGTATGTTTACACAGCGGTGGAGATACTCACTAAGCTTTTGATGTATTGTGAGATACCAAGCTAACTTGCCAAGCTGGTCATTGCAAGGAAGTTAGCGAGCATAGTAGCTTTATGGTGATTGATTGGTTTTTGGGTCGCACTCACATACGACAAGCAATAATTTGACCATCTGGGATCTGACTTTATACCAATAAACCACATAGAGAAATATTTTCTGAAATCTCATTGAAATAATACTAGTGCCCTTATTTTGCCCTTCCCTCTGTGGGCAGGGCTTCATTGTCATCCTTTCATTTTTGTTGCTTAGTCCCATATCTACTTAGTGTTTTGTCACTTGTATATATATGGGGTTACCATAGTATCGCTACATTGTTAAAACCACTTGAAGTTTTGTATTAAAATATAAACTAACTCTTGATTTTTGGCGTGATCATTTTCAAAGATTCCCTGTTTGAAATTGCAAGGAGACCACTTTGCGAAGGATATGTTTTGCTCAAGGTGCAAAGACACGGGACTTTTTCTTTTTTATCCATTTCCTCTTGATATTTACTTGTTTGGTGATGTTTTTTGGATCAGTGGCAAGCTTTGGCTGACATGGCAAAAGCCAGGTCTTGTTATTGGAGATTTGTCCTGTTGCAACTCTCTGTCCTTCAAGCTGAGATTCTTTCAGATGGGATGGGCATAGAGATGGCTGAAATTGATGCTCTCCTGGAGGAAGCCGCTGAGCTTGTTGATGAATCTCAGTCAAAGAACCCCAATTACTACAGGTAGGTTAAGTCGTTATTGGCCTATAGCTTAATCGAGTATAATGTAATCATGAGCCAATTTTTGGTCATCTCATATGGCATTGTTCAGTTCTGCTTAAAACTCTTTTTATTAATTAATCATATGGACAATACTTTTGAATAAGAAAGAGAATCTCTTTTTTATATCCTTGCGGCAGAGATCCTCTCTCGAAAATGAAAAGAAAACGCCTGCCTTATCTGCTCTTTTACGAAATTGGTCATGACCTCCAACTTTTTCAGCTGGTGGTGTTTATTACGTTTAAGACAGTTCCAGCTTTTCCTTTTCTGAATTCGATTTGGCAGTACTTGTTGTGGGTGTTAATTTCACCTTTTTTTCCTCTCTTTTACCAAAACCAGCTCTTACAAGATTCATTACGTCCTAAAGAAGGAAGAGGATGGATCATGGAAGTTCTGTAAAGGCGATGTGCAAGCTCCTTCATGACATTCGTCTTCGGTTTTCAGACGCGTGGCTTGAAATAGTCCGTGATGGCTAACGTTCCCCTGCATTGGCTCCTTGCGTCATTCGCTGCTCGGTACCCACGAACAACTCTGCACTAATCTAGTGCTGACATGCCAACTTTAGCTGTATATTGTAGATTTGCTAGCCCTGAATACTGGCCATTGCTTCCTAACCCCCCGTTCTTTATTCTATTGAGAGAGAGAGAGAGAGAGAGAGAGAGAGAGAGTGGGTTGAGTTTGTGAAATTCTCGTGGCACCGGTTCGGTGCGACGTAAAGCAAGTGAAGAGCACGGGTTGGATCGTGCACGTTCTTTTGCCATAATGTTTCATGACTATGTATCCTCAAGAGGCATATGTATCATCATCATCTAACACAGCAACCGATGCTGTCTCGTCACGAAACTTAGCACCCGACCCAATTGTCGACGCGTTACACCCGAGACGATGAACCATGCTAGTGGCAATTTACTAATACTCGATAGTGGACGCGATACCATTTAGAAAGAATGCTAAGTAACTCTCATCTTATTTCACAAATCTCTCTCTCGTAAATTATAAATTTAAACTGAAAAATCTCCTCATCTCGCGACGATTCTGAATTTATTTCCTAATGTAACACTAGAAATCATTTCCCTTAAAAATATGCGCGCACTTTTTCGGCTTGTTAAAAAAAGGAGCTCGAGCTCATAAAGCCCGGAAGCACCGCGGGTTCGGTGGTCCTTTACCATCCGAACCCGGAAAAAGCCCATCGTCAGACCTCCGCTACTCCTGCGACTTCGCGAGAATATCCCTCACGATCCAGCGCTTTTCCTTAGAGACACGCAGAGAGAGGAGGCCAGGGGGATCGAATCGATGGCTCGCCGTGCCGTGACCAAGCTCGTCGGCTCGATCGCATCGGAGAAGCCGTCTTCTCTGCTCGGCCTCGCGTCCCGGGCTCGGGGCTACGCCGCCGCGGCCGCGTCGCACCAGCCGGCGGTGTTCGTGGACAAGAACACCCGCGTCATATGCCAAGGCATCACCGGCAAGAACGGCACCTTCCACACCGAACAGGCCATCGAGTACGGCACCAAGATGGTGAGCCTCACCTTCTCCTCGCCCATGGCGTAGCGTAGGGATCGCTTCGCTTATGTCATTTCTCGCTTCTCGACTCTACCGGGAGGCTAGATGATGGCGTCCGTTTTGGCTTTGGAATCGGACGTTGTGCGTCGGTGAAGTATCGCGTTGCTCATGGCTTTGTTATGCAGTTTTTCTGTAATAGTCGGTTGGTTTGATCGGGGATTGTCGGTACTTTCGCTGTGTTCAAGTGGTTGATCTGGAATTGTTAAAGACATAGCTTGTTCGAGCATTTCCATCTGTTGGCGACAGCTTGGTGCGAGGTCCGCACACTTTCGAATGCTAAAGTATTGTGGATCACTCTTTTGGTTTGGAGCATTGGCTTCGTTTCATGTCCCCGTTGCCCATACATGCCAGTTTTGTTTGAGTACTTCTTTCTTTACTTGTCTACTGGTCAATCTGTCCAGTTGCTTGAAGATTTTTAAGCAGTTGCATTGTAGAGTATGATAGAAAGCTGCTTTGGATGTGAAAATCTGTTGTGAGATTCTCCACTTTTGAGTGCTATATCAATGTGGATGGCAGTTTGAATTGCTTGAATCAGTTGTGGGACTTGGGATTGGGAGTGTCTTGCGAGTTAAGTATGACATTTAATGTACTTTGTTGGAACAGGTGGGTGGTGTGACTCCAAAGAAGGGTGGAACAGAACATTTGGGCCTTCCTGTTTTCAATACAGTTGCTGAAGCGAAGGCTGAAACTAAGGCTAATGCTTCAGTCGTATATGTTCCGCCTCCATTTGCTGCTGCTGCTATTATGGAGGCCATGGAAGCTGAGCTCGATCTTGTTGTTTGCATTACGGAAGGGATCCCTCAGCATGATATGGTATTCTAAATTGTACCCTCAAACCTTGTATGGGTAAACAACGTGCAATATTAACTCAATGGCAATTGCACCCTCGCATTTCAATCACTATTTATTCTTCTTCTTTTTTTATGATACTCAGGGAACATAAATGCAACGTTAGGATTTTGACTTCTTATAACAATTGCAGAGAATAGAAGTCAAGAACTGTTATTCTAATTGTCCTCTCTCTCTCTCTCTCTCTCTCTCTGTGAAGTTTTATGTAAAGATACTTCCCATGTTTGTTGTCGGACATAAGATTTCCTGAGATTAATAAAAAAATCTACATTTTCTGTGATTTAATAAAAAAATCTACTCTTCTTTTGAGCCAAAATATACTTTGGTCATTCTGGACTAGTGTAGTTGCTTAGCGATTCTTTTTTGAAGAATTGAAGAAGGAAATGGTTACAGTTTGTGTCTCCTGATATCTAGAGTTAGACATAATAAGTGTATGCTTATGATTCCAGGTTCGAGTCAAGGCTGCTCTGAACAGGCAATCCAAGACACGGCTGATTGGACCTAACTGCCCTGGTATTATTAAACCTGGGGAATGTAAAATCGGCATTATGCCTGGGTACATACACAAACCAGGACGTGTGGGTATTGTGTCCCGCTCTGGGACCTTGACATATGAAGCAGTAAGTCTTCTTGATTTCAGCAGGAATATCATGGCATTCCTAAAATTTCCTTGGTTCAAGATTGATTAGTTTTACACTAGTCCACATAAATATATCCAGCAACATATGCAGCAGCAGCACTTTTGGACTTCTCATATCCCTTAAATGGTTGTAGTGTCTTCTCTATCTGAATGCACATTTCCTATCTGAAAAGCCCATTGTCTTCTGATCTCTTTGCTGAAATCATCTTAATTATTCATGTTTTACATGAGAAGTAGTATATGCATAGGTTGTGTCTTATACTTCGTATCTGTCAGGCAACCCCAAATTTGACCAATGCATTGCTATCTTTGAGACAAAGTTGGCCCCTTTAGTTGCTCATATCAAATACTGACTCTGTTTCTTTTCCCTGGGCGGAAACTCTGGTTTGCATTTTCTTTAATCAAGCTCTTGGCCCCTCACATTATCTAATTTCGGTCGAAAAACAGCTTGCGTTTATCTGCCCGAATCATGTCCGATATTCTAGTAGCAGTATCCATCTTATGAGTACTTGCTGAGTTTGGAAATTCCACTTAGTTAACTTGTCAATTTTTGTTTGTGGGCATTGTTGCTCATTTGATTTTTGTGGATTCTTGTTTGCTTGAATAATAGTTATATAGATATGCCAAATGGGATGACGAAATTATATTATTTATCTATCCTCCCTTTTCCTTGCAGGTTTTTCAAACAACTGCAGTTGGTCTTGGACAATCCACATGTGTGGGCATAGGTGGTGACCCTTTCAATGGGACCAACTTTGTTGACTGCCTCGAGAGATTCGTCTTGGATCCTCAAACAGAAGGTAGATGTCCAGAATGTCAGTTAGTATGCTCATAATTCAACAGGGGTTGTTCATGGTTGTTTTTCTCATTATTCATTCTGTCGCTGAGCGTGAGCTTGTGAACAGACATGTTCTTAATCATCTATATTGTCAGTAAGATTTTGGGAGAACGGATTTAAAGGAAGTGACTAATCTATGCCTTATGGCTTATGAGAAATTCTTGTATGAGGAAAAGGGAGCATTAGGATCCAGGAAACAATTTGGCCTGCTCTTTATCTAATCTATTTCCACCGATGTGAGTTCAGTATGAGGAGCCTGAAGACTAATAAGAAGATTGAAGTGGTCAACCTGATTGGCTTTGGTTAGAAATCACAGAAATTTCACTTGCAGAAGCATCATTTTGTTCTAAAATTAGTCAAAGTAAGACGCTAGTTTAGCCATATTTCAAATTTTTGTCAACTTTTTATCTGTTAATTTCTGAGATATGAGCACTGGGCTGCTATAAGATGGACCGTGTTGAGTGCCAACTTTCTAAAGAAGAGGTTTAAATAAGGTGTAGCTTTATAGTAGTGGTAATAGAATAACTCCTATGTCTGCTGGTGATGGCATTGCCAGCTTCTTTGTGGCAAATTATGACTGCCAAAAAATTGGAAGCAGAATCAAGAAATTGCTTCAACAATGTTTCTACATACATATTCTAAATATTCCTAATTCAAGTTCCATGCATTTGGCTTAGATCAAAATAGTTTTTATGTAGCGGCAAGTATTTTCTTTTCTGCAGAGTGTATGTTCTCTTGGTCGATTGAACTGGTATTAGATTCCCTGAAGGTGAATCTCTACTGATAATTTCATCACTATGCCAATTCTCTTTGAATTATTTGTGATCTTCTAATTCCGTTCGTACAATCTTGTTGAACTTTGATTCCTGACACTTGTACAATTCCAGGGATTATTCTGATAGGTGAAATAGGTGGAACTGCAGAAGAAGATGCTGCTGCATTTATTAAGGTGATGAATTATGTTTCTACCCTTTAATGAATCTTGGCAGTTGATGACAAAATGAAAGAGATAGGCATAACTGGGGCTTTTGTTTCATTGTTCAGTTTCCTGTATCCGAAGATAAGATTTCTACATATTTGGAATGCTTTATTTACTTTTTAATGAAGATATTTTCATTACTTCTGGAGATTGCTTGGGAACAGATTCTCGCTGTCAGAGCAACTTGAAAGAAACTTTTGGACCCGTACTTGTAATGCTTGCTTTTGCTTCAGAGCTGGTTCATAGTGAATATTTGGACTACGGGAGAACAACTAACTGAAAGCTGAAAGTTCTCTTGTTTTACTAGTACTATGTACTATTCATGCGCACAGGCAACTCTACAAAGAACTTTAGTAATGTTTACATACTGTCAATCCTTACCCTGAGGACACTAAGCACTTCTTCTGAGTGCTGTTATAAAGAGAGAATCTGTATCTTCAAGTCATTAAAATTGAATAAAGTGTAATGTTTTGACCCGTCCCCAAGGAGATTTAAAATGTATACTTTTTCGTTTCACATTTCCAAAGCACATTGGTAAGTGCTTAACAAGTGCCGAGGATACCTGTTTACCTTTCTTCCTTCTATTACTTTTCAAAACTCTTACATAGTTTAGTGTGGCGGTCCAGAGGGATTTGAAGCTTGTACAACTGCTGAGCTGCCCATTGTCATTGTTTGAGTTCTGCTTTAACATCACCTACTGGTCGTGAAAATGAAATGTTAATTTCTCTGGAGCTTGCGATGTTGTGTATCTGGGAAGAGTTATACTTGCAAAGACTAGTCATGCTGCGCTGCCCCATAATAATTCTTCTCCTTTACTGTCACTAAACTGTCTTTGGTGATCAATCAACCAGGAAAGCAAGACACAGAAACCCGTTGTTGCCTTTATTGCTGGTCTAACTGCTCCCCCTGGTCGTCGTATGGGTCATGCTGGAGGTGAGCATTTCCTCCATTTACTACTCTCAACACATTTCTACTCTATCTAGCAGTTGAGAAATACCCTACATTACACCCTAGGACGTTCTTATTTCTCATAGAACTAAGGTCCTATATCTCGCTCCATGCAGCTATTGTGTCAGGTGGCAAAGGCACGGCTCAGGGCAAAATCGACACACTTCGAGAAGCCGGTGTTACGGTAGTAGAGTCCCCAGCAAAGATTGGTGCTGCTATGCTTGATGTGTTCAAGCAGAGAGGTCTTGTCAGTAGTTAGTACCAAGTAATTAGTATTGAGTAACATGAATCAAGTTTACATCAACATGAGTTCTTTTTTTCTTGGGAAATTTTGAAAATATTATTCGTTTTCATTTCCGATCTTAATTGAAAGTTGTTCTAGAAAGCTTGGGTTCTGTATGCTGCAGATGATTTCAATAAATGAGCACTGAGGCCATCTAATATTAGATGTTGTGCTCAGCCCTCTTGTTGCTAGGGTACAAAGAACTTGGATCATCGCCTAAGAAATTAGCAAAGATTATTCAGTAAACCAATATCGTAGAATATCTCTAGCTATGCTTCACATTGTTTGCGGAGAGAGAGATGGTGGTGGTGGTTGAGAGAGAGCGCGGAGTGGCGAGTACAATGAAATTATGGCTCCATGGATCGCTAGCAATAGCGGGCAAAATTCTAGTTTGTATAGTGTGGTGAAGACCAGATGAAGAAGAAAGGAGGAAGAAGAGGAAAAAAAAAATTTGAGCTGGAAAAAAAAGGTGGCGATCCAAGTTCATATTTTTGGCTGGTCATTGCTATTGCTGAGGTGACACTTTACGTTAGAAAAGGTACTTCATCTGATGAAAAGACCACATTGAGGTGACTTTCAAAAGTTCATGGACTGAATTAAATAAGAAAAATTCAAAGATCACATTAAAAATTAAAGAAAAATTCAACAACCTCCCTAGTGATTACTACCGGAGAAAACTACACACATCTGCAAAAGAACCTTGCTACCTGTTCTTTTGTGAAAACGTAACAGCCCCATAATAGTTTATTTTCACATTGGTGATATTTTCTGGAAACTCTGTAACCGGTAACCATCACTGAACATGTCATGATCTTAAATAAGTGTATAACCACCAGAAACAGGCAGCAAAAGGATGTTGTGGAAAGTGAACTTTCCGTGTAGTTGTTTCAGTAGCCGTGCTGTTATATGCTAAAGATCACATTTAGTAATGACATGAACTTGCAATCGACCGATAGTCACTCCCAAAAGCATACGGCCCGGACCACAGTAACAAATGGTGATACATTCTTCATTAATGCTTAGTTGACCATAGATTATTGCATTTGCGGCACTTACAAATCCAATCAATTTGGATGAAAGAGAGATTACGTATATTAGGAAATACAAGAAGACAATAGAAGTGCGAAATACAAAGAAGACAATAGAAGTGCAATAGCCTGCCTGTTTCAGGCTGTTGCCCGATCGACCGTCTTGTGGAGTTCGCAGAATGACTATATCCTATACCTCACCAGGGTTTTCCTTCGTTCTTCCCCTTCATGTACACTTCAGGGCTGTAACATATGAATGTGGCAACAAATACCTCGTTCCATTAAATCGAAATCCAAATAATTATGTGATGTATATGTGCGAGCTCTATAGGGCTAATCCAGAGCCGCTTTGTTCCGACGGCCAGATATTGGTATTGGGAGGCCCTCCAAAAGTGGTCCAGCGATGGATGCAGCTGAAAGTACTGGCAAGTCTGGTTTCAAGTTCCACTTTGAAGTTGGCCAAATGGATGAGGACCTACGGCCATCTTGATCCTGGAGGCTAGATAAGCTCGAGGCCTTCCGTACCCCAACAAGTTCATCGACCATCACAGAATCCCCAATACCAAGAGGGATAGCATTCGACCAGCTTGACTCCATATCGCCACTCAGCGATGTTCGGCTGGCTGATTTCGGTCTCAATGCCAAACCCTTTCCTGTTATTGAGGAGAAACTGCTGCTGCTTCCACCACTGTTTTCTTCTTTCAACACCCTTTCTGGAGTCCTAACCCCTAAATCCAGTTCTGCCTTTTGACGCCTTCGCACAGACTTTTCACTAGATTTCTCTCGCTCATCATCCCCAGAATCTGCAAGAGGCACAAAGTCTGCAACTCCACCATCTTGGGAGAAACTTAAACTTTGAGTCCTGTAAGTTGACTCAGGAATAGGCGAGGCTTTAGGGGGCAACCCATTGTCATGAATGTAAGGGGTTCCTCTTCTGTAAACAGTCATTTCCATGCCTTCTACACTTCTTTTATTCTGCGAATCGAGGCCATAGTAACTTTGCAAGGTGTTCATTGCTGAAGAGACCTTTTGAGGTGATTGCAATCGTAGAGACTCCAAGGAGTCCAAGATGTTAGAGGCGGTGCGATGTGAGCGACTATTTTTGCACCCATTTTCTCTGCAAATGATTTAAGCCTTATTACTCACACAATTACGAATCATTATTTGTTATGTACACTTAACAAGCTCTCATAAGGTACTCATTACCATGACCACATAATTTTTGTTAAAACAAAAGGCTCGTCAGGTATCCAACTACTCTGGTTATCCTTGTCCTTTTTAAGGTTTTGACCACTAAATACTGATAGGAAGAGAATATACCACAATGCTATAATTAACAAGATAGGGACCTATAAAAAAAAAAGCAATCAAACACAGGTATATTGCAGTCTTTTGCTTCAGAAATACAAGTGTTTGTCTTCGTAAAATGTCCTTAATATAACAAAGCATCAGTGCACGATACCTTGAAGAACCAGAACCATCAGACGGGATAGCAGAAGGTGGATGTCTTCCAGGTAACGGTATCCGCAACGTATTCAGAGCAAACATTTGAAGATCAGTGGCTAACCCATTCATCCTTTTTATATCTGCAACCTATGCAGCAAAATAAAAGCTGTTAGAAGAGCGAGATAACCTTGAGTGAATCACGTTAAGTGACACACATCACTTTAGCTATATCACAACTCTGAGATGGGAACACTTGTTCTGGTGACCAAATCCCATGAGGAGGAATGCAAAAGCTAGCTACTTGACTATAAGGATGTTTTCTCTGGAGCAGTGCAACACACTCGATAGTAATAAATCTAGAACTATGTTGTAAGGTAAATCAAACCATTACACAGGAAAGACCTCACTGGCTTGCCACATTAGTTTCTGATCCTAGAAGCACAACCAGACTATCACAGGCATATCATTTCATATGGTTGATGCAGAAAGAGTAGTACCATCACATGCAAAACCCATGAGAGGATTACAGAATAGGCCATTGGCACCACAAGCCACAGAGACCTAATAACTACGAATTTCTTATTCACTTCCATCTCCATGACACATTCCACTCTATAAGTCACCCTAAAAATGACTTGGACTCTAATTGAGATTTATGGATTTGATCCAGAAAAACCCATCCAAAGTTTTGTGCAAAGCCTACCCTACACTACCTAAGCCGAGCCTTTATCCATGGACAGACACCAGCAACCACAGGCCTCGTGCAGGTTCGAATTAGCTCTTCCAGCATTCTGACATAGCTAGTCAAAGCAAGTCCTGACGGCAACCTTTACTCATCCAGGAGCAAAATACAAAAAGTATGTGATCCTAGTCCTACCAACGAACTCCGGAAAGGTGCTCGTCGCTCTTCGCCTATAGCAAAGTAACAAATGCCACTCCTCTTCTTTGGAAAAAAGCGCAGAACAATCGAATCCAGCTTCAAGCTTCAAGCGGTTTGCTTCAGAATCCATGCCATAAGGTTCAATCGAACTATCTCCTCTTCAGGGAGCAACCTCAATCCTCATTACACAAGATCTAGAGAAACTCGCAAAGCCCACCACGAATAGAAAAACGACAAACCTCGACGCCGTATTTGATGGCGATCCCGGCGAGAGTGTCCATCTTCGTCACCTCGTGCTCCAGGTAGTCGCGGCCACTGGCAGCTCCAACTCCTTCCGAACCGCTGCCGCCGGCGCCATTGGAAGGAGACATCCCCCCCGATCCGACCGCGAATCCCCTCACGGATCGAGCCGATCTCCCTCCAGATCAATGGAGAGAGAACGCGGACCGACTGAAGCGCGAAGACCTTCGGTGGAAGCGTGGCAGTGAAGAGCGAAAGCGAAAGCGAAGCCTCTCTCTCTCTCCTCTCTTTCTCTCTCTATACGAACAGGACGAACCAGCACCGACAAAAGGAAGAATCAATGAATGATTGAATGCGGAGAGAGAGAGAGAGACGAGACGAGGGGAGTTCGATGGAGCTTCAGCAGGAAAATATTTATGGATTCTTTGTCAAAAATAAA
>BCNH02000008.1:4303600-4404770 GCA_001662345.2 Metrosideros polymorpha var. glaberrima | reverse complement strand
CCCCCAAAAAAAAATCTACTTCTACTCGATAGAGAAAAATATACATTGGATCTCACAAAAAAGAATTATATTTTCACCTTTGTCACATAAAAACTCCACGTTTAACAGAAAATTAGCATGAATTTTATCTCGAGAAACAAAAATAAAAGCTGTTTATCTTTCCTTCTAGAGAAGCTTATTTGGCATTTGATCTAGTTAATGGCACTTGTTAGCTAAGCCAAAAGAACGTCATTTCGCTTTAATTATAAGAAATTATCTGCTCAATTCGCTTCGAAATTGATAATTAGTGAACTCGAAGCACTAACTGAATTTCATAATTTGCTAGAACTCCACAAATTAGCTCAGCATCGATGATATGAAACTCTAAGTTGCGAATTTGTTGGGAAGAAATCCGAGCCATCCTATTTGAAAACTCGATTTGAGGTTAAACTCTTTTTTGGTCTATTATCTTAAAACGAACGAAGCAAATGTTGTTGATTATCTCATTCAATATAGTCATAATGATTCTGCAAGTCATATACTTAATCAATCTTATATACTAATTACAGCATAATTTAAATTGCTATCTACCTTATATACATAGCAGCAACAGGTTGTCTTTCTACTCTCTGCTATAATTCCACCTTGGCATGGGGGATGAAACCTGCTCTGTCCACCAGCTGAACTTATACGGTCACAACAGAAACTGGAAAACCCAAAGGCTTCTCCATCTTTATTGTGTCCGCTTACAAGAAACGCAAACTGCACTTGCAGAAGAGGCAATCGGCGGATGCTCTCACAGATTCTATCGTTGAACTGAGAAATAGCAAGTTTACGCTGGATGCTTCTTTAATAGACCTAGAATGTTCTCAAAAAGAAAAGGAGTGTAAAGCATAAGCATGAGTGTGCTCTCCACTTATCATGACACTAAATATGCGGAAAAAGCTACTCGTGCGTGAGAGTCTTGCTTTTGATGGAGAGCCGATGATCATTTTGGCACTGCACCATGAACATGAGAATGCAAGGTACCTTCCAGTCACCTCTCTCATGAAAGCAACCAAATTAGGTGTTTACATATGGTAATGTACATGAAAGTGAACTGCTTTGTCTTATATACCTATTGTCTAGATTATTGATCAGGAATAAAATAGTCAATTGCATCTCTCCAGCACTTGCCTGTCATCTATTTCTTAGTAAAACAAAAGGTGGGAAAATGTAACAGAACAGATAAGGTAGAACTCTTTGCAAAATCCTTTCATTTAGCTGACACGTTACAAGGAAGTAAAAAAACGAAGGAACTTACCTAAAAGCAATACCTCTCATTCCTTGGCATGCTCATGTTAAGTGTATAACCTATATCAATTGTGTATGTACCCAATCACACCAATGCATGCCAAATCCTGCACATCGATGAGGACTAAAGAATAGGATCTCAGTTCTCAAACCAGCAGTAAAGTGGAGCAACATTTACACAAGAAGACTGATTATTGTAAAAACAATATTAAAGAGGAATTTTGATAATGAGTCATCTTTATTACTTGGTTCACAAGTGGATACAAGGGAAACAAACAAATTGCTTCACTGATTATTAAGATAACCACAAAACTGCAGCTAAGGACTTCACTTTCATGACACTCACCAGTCACCATAACAGGTGGATTATTTAAAGCGAGTCAATCAAGCATAATGATTTGCAAGGAATAACAAACCTGTAAACATAACATATTATTTTGGTTACTCCACTTTCACTTGGTACTTATAACTCCACATCAAATCTTCAAGAGATATCTGCAGCAGCTAGTTTCTGTTGAAGCCTTTCAACTCGATACTGTGGAAAAAGGAAAAAGAAAAGGTAAAGAAAAAGAAGATAGAAGAATCAAAAGTTATCACTGCATCCCAACAGTAATCTCAATAGTACTCCACGACATGAGAAATTGCAGCAGTACACGTAGATAAATTTTAATAATGGATTAAAGAAGTTCCATCACTTTAGCCACTCCAAAGAAGAAACTTATCCTCATTCTTCAAATTGAATGAAGTAAACCTTCATCAGCTTCTCCTCAGCCTTGTGGTTTGGCCTAAAGATATTAACGTCAACGACAAAGGTTCAAGGCATGGTGAGACTTGCGAGAGAAAGATAGATGAGAAGAAAGAAGTGAATCTTCCATTAGAACTGTCACAGACACCTAACAAAATTAGCTAGCACCTTTACCTCATAACACAATGAAAAGCATATTTTCTTTGACAATCTGTCAATTAAAGGTTATCTGTTGCAGAAATATCAATGCTCAAACTAAATATTTGCACCTAAAAGAATCCCTACAGACATGCTGACAGTAATTATTTCTTTTATGTAAAACAGAATTTGATTATACACATCAAAATAAGACAAATAAGTTTTCCACTTTACATAAGCATTCAGCGATCTTTAACCTGAATTTTCAAATACAACATTGCCAAAATTATAAATACAGCTTTTACAAGTAAATTTCAATTCGATGTGTTCATGTCAACAGAAAATTGTCAAAGGACACACACATAGTCATAAAACTATCACCAGTACCCATATCATAATGATGAAAGAATAGAAAAAACTCATATCAACAAAAGATGATCCTTATTCCTTAATAGCAGAAAGACACCCTTTACTTAGATGTTCACTCACAGCATACACTGTAGAGGAAAGAGCTTATAAGAATTTGACACTGATAAATTGACATAATGAGAAACCAGAGAATAACTGCACTGGTCAAACTCAGGAGGTAAACCATACCTTGAATGATCTGGAACGACGAATGGAGGGATCTATCTGTAAGGACGTGGAATAGGACTTCTCAGCTTCATCAAACTGTTCCATTGCCATGAGAGCATCGCCCTGACATAAATAAGCCTGGAGGAAGGAAAGAACATTTACTTTAGAAATATAATATGAGCCAAGATTCTCACCAACACAAGGATCTCTCTCTCCCTCTCTGTTTCGGGTCCACACCACTGGTGTAAGCATGTGATTAGGCCCCTAATATCTAAAACACAGCTTTTGGTGATCTTAAGGTTATATATTGATGGGGCATTCAATTTTAAAGAAAGAGAACTCTCTCATTTCTTGAGATCATGGGCAAGGTTCAATGGTAAAGGTTTTAGAAAATCTGAAGAAGAGATTGTGTTCTGATTGCTCGAGATGCAGGAAAGAATAGACCCTTTCCTACTTAACACAATGTAGACATTAACATCATGCACCTGCATTAAATTATGTGAATCTCGTTACATAAACAGCCCCATCTTCCCTGTTCCCTCCTATCAGTGAAACTAGAAGGAGCAATAGGTTCAGTTTATAAAATTGTTCCTGGAGATCAAGCTCCCAACTGACAAAAAGTCTAAATTGCATCCTTTTCAGGGAGACCTAGTCTACACCTAAGGCCTGCCTCTTGTGTGCCCCTCATGGGAAATGATTTATGGTTAGAAAGATTAAGGTTACAAATGCCTCAAGCCTTTAATTATGTCAATCAATTTGTCTGAAGTAGAAGCTCACTGACCTCAGTGTACTGAGGAGCTAATGTTGACGCTTCTTTTGCATCTTCAAGAGCCCCACTATAGTTGCACATTCCCAACCTCGCAACAGATCTGAACAAAACGTAAACCTCTAATTCATAAATCTTCAAGAGCCCCACTATAGTTGCACATTCCCACCTTTTCAGCAGCAGCTTGGTTTCCATAATCAAAATGAAATGTTAACATAAATCTCTAATTTGTCCACGGCCCAGCGCCATATTTAGTGCAAACTCATTCACATCATCAGCAAAACCAATGCGAACACCTTGCCAACTACAGAAGAGGGTATAAAATCTCATCTTGGAATACTTATTAACTAGTCGTGACAAATTTAGAAAGTTCACCATCAACTGTACCAAGATGCAGAAAATGTCTCCACCTCAGATGATAGGAATTGATGGACCAACCTGTCTTTATACATCACATGGATCCCACCGTAGGGCCTCATTGCTATAGCCTGCGTAACAAAGAAATAATCATCATGAATTACCATTCCTCCATCTCCTCCATTGGATCAGCTACGGTCTATTCAATAATTTGAAAAAGGACCATCAATGCACTCATTCTCTAATCTCTATCAGCAAAATGTTCCAAAATAAGCAGAACCAACCCAATTCAACCACCAATTAACCCACAATACACGACCATTCCCATAAGACTGAGCACAGAAAACACCGAATTACAGCAAAACACGCGTCAACCAGAACCTACCTGAGTTAGCAGGACCTCGGCATCGGAGAAATTCCCCCTCTCCAGGTCGCTCTCGGCTCTCTTCCTCAGCGCGAGCGCCTCCAGGCTCCTCAGCACGTCGTCCTCCGCGCCACAGAAGATCCGCGCGGCGCGCGCGGCGGTGCCGCAGTGGCTGACGATGACGCCCTCGGGCAGGAGGGCGAGATTGGGACCTGAGCCGCACCGGCCCAAGCAGCCGCAGGTCTTGACGGCGACGCCGGGCGGGGCGAGGCCGGAGAGGGCCTCCAGGGTCTGGAACGAGCCCTGCTTGCGGCAGGTGCGGTTGGTGCAGACCCTGACCTCGGAGAGGGTCGACGAGCCCCTGCACGAGGCGGTGGTGAGGCGGCGGCGATTAGAACGAGAGAGCGAGAGCGAGTGGCTGAGGGGAGAGATCAAGGTGAGCTCCATCATCTCCTCCGCCAGGCGACGATGGTGGCGTCGCAGTCGCTACTAGCGTAAGCGAACGAACTGATTAGTGATAGTCAACGCATTGTCCTTAAAGCATATGCTGTTTGGTTGACCTCCACGGTGTCCACCATTTGAAATACAATTATACAATTTTTTTTTGGTCGAAATACAATTATACAATTGACTTAATATTATTTTGAAAGCAAGAAATAATACAAATAATTTATATATACATGTATATAATCATAGGAGAAGAATTGCCTACTTTTATTTTCTAAAAAGGTGGGAAGGGGCAACCAACATTATCGACTCTCACTTGACGAAATCAAAAAAATTTAACACTCAATATGAAATGTCGGATTAAGCAATAATTATCATGTACCACTCATGGCTAAAAAATTGGAGATGGGTGAGGCCGTCACCGTAGGCCCGCCAATATGAAAGCGGTCGAAAATTTCTCAATACAAAGTATGCTGGTAATGCAGCCCAAGTGTTCAAAGGTTTGTCCACAACACAAATCACACTCGTGGCATTGTCTTAGACAGGTGACCGACCGTTTTATGACTTAATTAGCCATCTTAAAGGTGACTGACTCTCATATAATTTGGCGATAGACACTTAGTCATCCAATTATCTAATTGAACCACTCAAAGAATTTCAGCGAAAAAGAAAAAAAAATGGAAGAATTCTTATTTGATTCATTATACTACTGCTCAAATCATTATAGTCCCTCTAAATGGTGGAGTGGAGTTTGTGCATCATTTCTGATAGGGACCAACATAAGTTCTTTTGTCAGACATTGATCTTGTGCACGTTGCAACTGATTTCTCAAACTAAGGTTAAGATCATACCTTGAATTTTGGAAGTCACACTAATTATAAGGTTGCACGCTGCGCGGGATTAAAAGCCAAAGTTCATAAGTACGAATAACTTGCATAACGAACTTAACAGAAATGTCGAGTAGATCCGACGACAATCATGTTAGCATATGCATGTACGCCAATGCTAATCCGCACATTCCTTAGGAAGCTCAGAAAACCTTAGTTTGTCCTCGCAGTAATCATAGACCAAGTGCTTCTTGCGAACCCACTTGAGTTGGCGGCTCCGACGCCGGCCTAACTCGTTGAATGACGGCTTGTCCCACCAATATTGCCCTAATTGTCCGCATTTCATCATGATATCGTCCGTCTCCGGCGACAGCTCACAGGCATCGATGTTGAAGGACCGAAACGAAGAGACGAAAGGCGCGTGGCTCCAGTTCGTCTTCACCCTTCCTCCTTGTGTAGCCCAATCATCAGCGTTCCACACTGAACCACGGACTTGCATAGGCTGGTTTTTCGGATATGGCACGCCGTGCAATTCTTCCTTGTTCATGAATACTCTTATAGGAATTTCATCGACGAGAAACCTATGTTGTTCGACAAGAATGCCGGTGTAAGCAATGTGATAGGCCATGTCCATTTCCATACAAAAATCAAATGTACGAAGCGCGTGCAAATAACTATCTATCGAGAAAGAGAATTAGGAAGGAAAATCAAGGACGACGTACATGATATAACGCCGGTTCCAGAACAAAGAGTAGGTGTGAAAATCCGAGGTAGGATCGAACCAAAGACTGTGCCTTTGCTCTCTATCTCCCGTGCCATCGACATACACATTGGTTTGTACGAGGTAAGGTTCTCCGGATTGGTTTCCCAGAAACTCAAAGTCAAGCTCATCGTGGTTGGGCCCATCCGAAGACATCTGCAGTGATATTTCATCTGTCAGTTTTCATAAATCGGAGCTCGGAAACACTAAATGATTGCAGATATAGAGTAGGGATGGTTACATACATAGAATGCCGTTACTGTTCCGGCTGAATCGCCTTGGACTAGCTTAATTTGCGCGCTTGTCAGTCCAAACAGGTACGTCTTCCTGGACCCGAACCCACAACCTACAGGAAGCCACAATGATTCCCGATTCCAAAGCGGCATTATGGTAAATAATGGAGCTATGTTTAGGACTCCAACAAGTTCTAAGTATCGATTTCAGTCGAGTTTGAATTTGAATGCAATGACGGTTGAGCTCAGTTTCTTCAGTGTCTAATAGTAGGTGGTTCTTTCTTGTGCATAGTAGGTCATTTCTCCAAATTCTCTAATGTGACACAACACAACAACCAAGCTTCACGAGCTCTATACATATGGTTCTTAGCCCGTGTAGGTTTTGAAGATTGAAGTTTGCTCTTGAGCTGGAAAGGGTATTTAGACTGTTAGTCATGATAATAAGTTGAGGAAGAACCGGCTCTTAGCGTCTCCCCGTGAATCATCGTCTAACAGTTAAGACTATGAAAAATGTGATCAAATCAAGACCCTGGAATTGACAGGACTGATGAACTGTGAGTTAGAGGGAAAGAGGTAGGTTTTACCAGAAGAAGAATCAAGAGTCAGCTTTGTTTGGTCCCCTTCACACTTGAAGTGCTCAGGAGCCCAATTGGGTTGAAGGAGCTTGTCAAAGCCATCGCAACCGGCTACTCTCATAACCGAGCAAGAACTCCATAACCAGGACATCGTCGTTAAAGCGATCAAGAAACATGAAGACTGCCGCTTCGAGATGATCATCTGAATTCTCTTATGCAACATCGCCCAGAAAGCCGAATTCCAAGAAGCAGAGCAGGGAAGTGACTCATAGAACTGAGGATCGTGTACAATATAAAGCCTCACGAAACTCTCCGAACATCGGAGTCTTTTAATTGGTTATTATCATGGGAAAGTGCGGTACGGCCATTGATGAAGTGGAGTCCAGCCAAAGTAGGCAGGTTGAAATGGATTCCCAAGGCCACGTTGGGGAGCCACTCACTTGAGGAATGCCCAATATTTTTACAGTACATAAAGAAAAATGAATCAGAAGAAACAGAAAGCTTTGCTTTATGAGCTGTTGATTCTCACTTAGTCACCTTGCCCTCAGCACACATTCAGAAGCAGATTCGTCTCTTTCGTAGCCAGAGCAGAATCAAATCTTGGCAAATACCAGCAAATGATACCTATAAAGAAGCAATGTAATTTCTAGCGTCTCGATACATTGTCATCTATTCTTCTGAATGACACAGAGGAGCATATTAGGTTCGCGCATACTGATTCTGGACGTAGAAGCATGGTGCAGATGTCATTTGTCGCAGATGTTTGCGATCCAAGAAGTCAAACTCGGCTGGTAACAGAGATAAGGAAGAGCACTTGCAATAGTCAAAGTCTTCAGACTAATTCAAGTTAACATTTCACCGAAAGGGAAAAAGGAATTGGACATATGTTATTGGGTCGGTGCAATATGCAAAGATAAACTTGATTGGGGATTACATTGCTTCCGCATAAACTTTAGCACAAGCTTACCTCAGAGCATTAACAATTCATGCCTATGTATGTCTCCACGCGAAACAAAATACCAAACAGAGAGTATGCTAAAACAAACCCATATTGGAAAGTGCTCTGCATATATAAAGGAGAAATGGGTTGTCATCAACTTCACTCGATGGTCGCACCGGCACGAGGCATCCATTAAAGGCAAAGCAAAGCAAGAATATTCCTGATTTGTGACCTTCTTGGACCATCATTAGTGGGTACCTCCTCAACTACCTATTTAGACATTAGCCTCAACAGATTCTCAACTAGCACAGCAAGCATCTCCTAAATCAAACTCATTATTGGCCAAAAAAGAGAATTCGCGCAGTCCGACTTTGTCCCAATGTTGAGGTTCTCAAACAACCAGCGCAAATCGGGTAAGCTCATGATCCTTGAAATTCCAAAGCACGTCTGCAAAAGCTTAATTGGATAAAGACAAAAATAGAGTAGCTTTGGACTAGAGTTCCCAGTAACTTAGCTAATTAGTGTGTCACATGGATCATGAGATGACAATCACAGAACACTTCATTGAAATGTGAAAGTAAGAAGGGTGAAGTGACGGAGGCAAAATTTTAAACACCACGAAATATATATGGAATGGCACAAAATCCATTTAGAGTCTTTAAGATGTGTGACCCTCCTCTGCAGCAGCCTCAAAAGTCTCCCCGGGAACAAGTTCAGGGACTTCATCATCATCATCCTCCTGTATTGCGGTTGCACCCATGGCAGCAGCTGCACCAGGTGACTGCTTCTGGAACTGCTCGGCCAGCTTCCTTAGGTTGTCCAAGTTATCTGGCCCTAATTGGTTGATGATTCCTGGGAGAATATCTTGCAATTCTGGACGGAGGATGATAGAAGACAATACATGTGATTAGAAATTAAAAACTTTAAAGACAGTCGTGTGCCCATGCACATAATTCTGCAGACAAAAATATTTAGCACCAGGCACAGAAGCACAATTGGACATCTCCATGCAAAGTATCCACCAAAATATCCTAGATTTCTCCAGGCCTCGATCATAAACTTAGACAAGTAAGATTACCCAAAAGCATTAAATGAGTAGAGTCAGCCCTAGACGTTTTACTCCCGGTAGTTTGAAATTAAATAGATGTACTTTAGACACACAGAACATGATGCTCGAGACAATGTCACCAGGAACAAACAACTATAAATGAAGTGGCACTTTATACTATTCTTGGTTCTCAAAACAATTACAAAATAAGCCTCTAGAAATTGTTCATGAAAAATAAATAAATTGATACATACTCTTGGTCTGAGGAGAACCGCTAACAACCCATGTATTGGCTGCAATAGAGGCTTGAACTGGTCCACAAACAGAAATAATATTATTATCACTGAATGCAGCAAAGCAATACACCAGTCACTTCAACTAGAAAGTAGGTTAACCTTTGGGATTTACGAATTGGATGACGACATCATCCTTGAAAATGTTGACTTCCTCAATTGCAGGAATAGCGTTAACTCCAATTCTTTTCAGGGTGCTTTGGAGCCTTTTGTCATCCGTTGTAGTTGTCTTGTGCACGGCCTTCTTCTTTCTGCAATAGAATGCAAAAGAAATTTAAAAATGCATGTTGCAGGAAACAACAATTTGCAGGCCCAACCAGGGGCAAGCACAAAAAGTAGAATCAAATAGAATCAGATAATCTCTCTGAGTTGCACATACAAGAAACAAAGCAAGTGATCCTAATTAAGGAGGAAACGTAGTTTTTTTTTAATAATTTTAATATGAACAATGCAAAGCCACAAGATATGCACCTCAGCCCATACAAAACACCATCAATATCGTACTTATTTATCAATGATTCACCTCTTTGACATTTAATTTTAGGATCATACAAGATATGGCCAGCACAAGGGAAGCAACATTCGCAGCCTATGTTTTATCAGTCAAAATAATCCTCGAGTCGAAACTTTTTGCTCTGCTTTTATTCACAGGCCACAGATATCAAACTAGAGCAAACTTCATACCTTCTCACGGTACCCTTTCCACCGGTGCGGACTGAGCCCGCCATCTTCATAAGCTTCTCTACATTCATCTATACACGAAAGTGTCGAGTGTAAGTATGCCACAAGACCGCAGGCAACAGAACTTAGAAGAACAACTCAAGCATAAACATTCACTTTGAAACTCGTTACAAAGCTGCCAGTTTTCACAGAATTACCAAGTGTCATACCTGCCTACTCCCTATATCGGGCCTATACTTTTTTAATCTGCTTTTTGACACAGATCAGATAGCACAGCCTCCATGCCCTTTACTAAAATCTATATTGCCAAACATAAGAGAAGGATTAATCATGAACGCACATAAATGAGTAGCATAAGAACTTTGGTAGCTTAAATTATTTCCAAAGCAAGGAATTATGGTTTGGAACCTGCTATTGTGCACATTTTTTTTGGGGTACGTCCCTAAGAAAACCCTTAACAGAAAACTAAATCTAGCACCAAATAAAGCACAAAGTTCGCACATTTGAAAATCTAAGCTCAAATCTTGTGACGAAAAACATGAGCTCCACTATTGACTGGAAAATAGTCAAAAAGCTTGCTTCACTTCTTTATCAAATCGATTAATTAAACTGTCCCTAGATAAACCAGACTCCCACAGCAATATCTGAGGGAACCCATTTTCCAGCACCTCTCCCTCTCCATGACACACAACAGCTAAGAGATAAAGCTGACAAGATCGAGAAACAACAACAGAACCATAAAAGTGCTCCGAGGAAACACATCAGGCGACAAAGAACCGCAAACACAAAAGCAAACCAATGAACTCCAGGACGGCAATGCGAAAGAACCGCAACCCAAATGCCACAACACCAAAAGCAACACTTCGACCAAGCAAATCCCCATAAAAACAGCCACCAATATCGAATCGAAAGCATTCATTGAGATTGAAAGATTGAAAATTGCCGACTCCACTGCAGCCTTAAACCCTAAAGCTCGCTTCCGAGCCACGAGAAATGAAGAAACTATCGAGCACGGAGTGCAGATCGGAAGGGCGCGAAATCGGGCATGGTCGTACCTTGACTTGACTCCTGAGCTCGAATCGATTTTGTCGGGTGAGGGTTTTAGGCGGAGGAGGAGGAGATAAGAGAGCTCGCTCTCGCTACCAGACGGCGCCCGCAAAACCATAGCCCGCTAGCTCTCTATAAGGTTTTCCAAAGGACGATGATGCTTGATAATCAGCTGACTGTGATCACACGGCGGACAAGACTTGACGTGACACGTGTCTAGATCATGGCGTGCAGCTCTCTGTGTGGGGACCAAATATTGCCGCACCTGGTGAGAACAACGCGGGTCATGGACGGGCCGGGCCGGTTTCGGTCCAAAAGGATTGATCCAGATTAATATGGGCCAGAGTGTGTCTTGACCCGAATTAAATGACCTCGTAATTAGGCCCGTCCCGATGGATCCAAATTGTTTAGGCCCGATCGCCCCTGATCCGACCCGCGGATCACCTGCCACCAACGAACCGCGAGACTCGCGGCGTCGAAGAAGAGGAGCACATCATCTTCTTCGCTGAGACTGGTGATGAGATAAAGCATGAGCCTCACCGGTTCGTTCGCGGCACTTCTCCACGACGTCGCGGTCGCTCCTGCATTCGTTCACCTCCCGAGACTTAAGACCTCCATCGACGGCGAGAATGGCGACGACACGCCCATCTTCCGTTCCAGGAGACCGCGGAATCGCGCGTGTTCGACTTCTGCCGGCCATGGAAGAGCTTCGCTTCCTGTCTCGCCGCTCGGACGGCGAAAGGAAGGCGGTTCGATTGCGATGCGCGGCTGTGCGGCTCTTTCGCCTCGGAGTAGTGCGAGTTTATGGCAGGTCTCCGGAGGAGATTTCGTAGTCGTGAACTTCTATCGCTTCGTGGGCGTTGGAAATCCGGAAGAGGAGGTCGCGAAGCACCTCGCGTTCTTGAAGGTAACTTTCTGGTTCACGGAATCTGGAGCGTTTGTGCTTGACGATTGATTCGCAAAATGCTGCGATAGGTAGCTTCAAGTTTCGACGGTGCAATGAATCAGGTGCTTACTCCGGTGTCGTGTGTGTGTAGGATCTCGATATACACGGTCGGATATATCTCAATGAGCAAGGGATTAACGCGCAGGTACTCTTTCAGTTTGGTCCATTTAGTTTTGCATTTTTGTTTTCGTAGCCTCTCTGCTTCTCTAAGTAGCGCCGTTTTTAGTCTCGTGTTCCCTTTTGAGAGCTCATTAGAAGTCCGTCACCCAATGGTGAGAATTACTATGGCTTTCACGTGCAATATGATAAAGCAAAGGACGGTGTTCTCGAAAGTCGGAACTTATCACTCGGGTTGTCATGGTTTCTTGGTTTTCCACCATCTCTGAGTCTATTGGCAATCGGAGAATGCTGTTTGTATCTCAAAATTGTGGCCACAATATGCCGAGAACTCTTATGCCTGGATGTCACTTTAAAATGCCTTCTTTTTCTATATTCTGATCTAGTGCATCTTTGGGATGTGTTAAGGGTTCTTCCATGTACATACATTACCATGTGGCATGAACTGATGATAAGTGGAAATAGTTCGTCTTTGAGTGAATGAAAGGCTTGATGCACATTATTGCTGAAGTAAACTAGTCTGTGGAATACAAGTTCATACTCACCATGTTGAGTAGGGTAATTGGTTATTGTTCTTATTTCTTATTCGGTTCTCCCGTATGCTTCACCATCATGCAGTACAGTGGGCCACTGGCAGATGCTCGCTTGTATTTCGAATGGCTGAGAGAAGATGACAGATTTTCTGATATACTGATTCAGACCTCTCCTGCTCTAAGTGGGCATGCATTCCCGAAATTGAAAGTGCAGTTTAAGCCCTTGGTACAGGTGAGCTGTTTCTCAGCACCTTTCTATTGCTTCTGCTTTATCTATCTGAGTGAGCTTTTTGTCATTTCTCTCTTTGAATGAAGATTTTCAAATTAATTGTTGCATTTGCATGTACCTGCGTTGACGGGTACATTATTCGGTCTGGGCTATTTTCTTCTCAGGTTGATGGAGGTATCGCACATCTTCCATTGCTCAACCCTTCCATGAGAGCAACACCTTTAGAACCTTCTGAATGGAAGAAACGAGTTGAAGCACTAAGTAGAAGCCGTGATGCATCCAGTGGGAAAATGGTTTCAGACTGCATTATACTGGATCTAAGAAATGGTACCTACTTTGTTTTAAATTTGTGTGGATTGAGTGGCATTTAATTTATGCCAAATCAAACTTTATTCTTATCAGTAATCAAGCTAAATAATAATTTTTCTGCTGGTTAGCTCAAAAGAACCATATGAAATAGGAAAAGGGTGGGGAAACAGAGCAACCCAATTGTTCAAGTTACCTCCTGACTAATCATGAAAACCTATATTTCATTATTATTTGTGGCAAGCCCGTGTTTATGGTTTTCTTGGTCTTGTACTTCAGAGCAATGACATCCTGCCTACATTTCTAAGCAGGCTATGAGTGGGATATTGGCCATTTCCTTGGGGCTCGGCGTCCTGAAGTGGACTGTTTTAGGAGCACTTCATTCGGTCTATCTGAGACAGAGGTTTGGTTGAATTCACTCTGCTTGTGTACTTTTGTGTCTCATGTGCTGAACATGTTATCATATTTGGATTTGCTGGAATTACTGTCATGGAAAATTGATCTATGGATAATCTGGAAATATAGTCTTACATAATGTGTCACAGTATTAGACATGGCATCTGAAATTAGGCAAACATGATAAATAGATTAAAATCTTTTTGACAGTTTTGTCAATTTCCATGTGATATATTTTTATGGTTTTTACCGTTGGATACAGTAAAGTGACACGTCCAAGCTGCTATAATTTCCATTGGAAAGGCCGTCTATTATGTCTAGTGTAGAAATTTGTCTATAGGACTTTGTGATCATTCATGCCATCACTTGATTTCAACACCTAAGCTTTTCAAGCACGTTTGTACATGTGCATCGGTTAGAGCTGACAAAGTTTGGCATAACCTAATAATGTGATCCGAATGAGACATGATCGAAGTAGGAACATAGAAAGTGTCCAGATCTGATGAAATATTAGCAGAGATTGACACCTTTTTCTAATCAGTAAACTTTAAATACCAATTGATACAGTAGCGAGACACGGCCGTGATAAGTTGAGACCAACTGTCAGCCCTAGCATTTTTGCTTGCTACTTGTGCTATGCCAATATGGGCCTGCAACACGTAATTTCATAACTGCATAATGATTTGTATGAAGAGGCATGTTAACGTGGATACTCCTGATAGAATGTCGCGATGTTTACTCATTCTGATGAAGAGTTTGTCTGAAGTGTCTGGACATTAAATATGAAAGTTTGTGTTGTTCTCACACTTATTTGACCACTAGAGCTTACGTGTCAAAAGTCGATTGTATTTTAGGCATATAGGTAACTTAAGTTATTTCAGTTTGTTATTATACTCTTGCATCCAGGTCAATAATTCCGATCCCCTAGCAGATGTCGATAAAGAGAAAACAGATGTACTTATGTACTGTACTGGCGGTATCCGCTGTGATGTGTATTCTACCATTTTAAGGTATTAAAATGATCCCTGTAATCATCTTTCTTGTTATGACATATTCGTTTCCACATTAAGATGGCCCCACCAGCTTGTTAAGTCCTGTGCCCCAGTGGATTCGTCTTAATGTATGGGTCTTTTTACATAGCATTGGTTGTCTTTAGGGAATGGGGTACTTAGTTTCTGCTATCCACTGTTCATGAAAGCTGGCAATATTAGCAGTTGGAAATGTCAAAGATACATTTGGCGCAGTTAACTTATCCATTGAAAGTGGGAAAACTATCAAATATGTTTGTTTATGCCTGATAAACCAAAAGCAGAAAGGTGCTGGCCAACATTGAACTAGTTCGCATCAATCAAGACTTTCATGTCTTAGAAATAAAATATGTTTGGTTTAAATTAGTATGCCACTTGATATGTTCGTTGACGTAGTGATTTAGGAACTTTAATTGGGTTATTAGGACTCATTGGAAGTTTCATGTTATATTGGATGATGTCCTGCATATCCTGTAAACTTGTGTCACCAATTCAACTTGCTTTCCTAAAACGTTGACCTTACATGTGAACTAGGTGTGGAGCTCATACATGCAGTCACACACTCTACCACCGCCTGCAAAATATTAATTTACTTGTTCACGGTGCAGAAAAAAGGGCTTTAAGAAGTTGTACACTTTAAAGGGAGGCGTCTCTCACTATCTTGAGAACGAAGGTCCAGTGGCATGGATTGGCAACTTGTTTGTGTTCGACTCTCGTCTCTCTCTACCTCCTGCTGCCTACAACCCTAGATCCACGGCACAAACATGTGACCTGCAGCATGCTATTAAGATTGAAAAATTTGCAAAATGCTATATGTGCAGTTCAGTAGTCCAAGAGTTGAGACATCGGAATTGTGCAAATCTTGATTGCAACCTGCTTTTCCTGTGAGTACTTATCGTCTCTCCTTTCCTTCTGATCTATCTACTGCCACAGGTTTTCTCTCAGTGCTTGTCGGTTGAACTACGGATGGTTCTCAGATTTCTTACAGTAATCTGTTGTCTTGCTGGAAATAACAAAGCTAGTTGAGGGGAAGTTATTTCTCCTAAAAAGATCCGTTCATAAAAAGAGAGTTATTTCGCCTGAAGCGATATTGTGCTTCTTGGTTAACCTTTGAGACACAAACTGTTGGTCTTATTTCCTTTGCGCTAGGCCTTAATTATGACCACATATTCTGTGCTTATGCCTGGTTCTATTTCTAGATATGCTTTCAAATGGATGTGTTTCAAGTTGAGTCACCGGTGGTGAATGAAGTTGGCTGAGTTGGAGCTTTGGGTCTATTGATAGAATTGCAGATTGTATACCATTTGTCTTGGCATCTAATAACCCTAACTATTAGTGTATATAGTAGGGCATGAATTAATTTCTCTCGGGAGTTAACTCAAATGACTGGGTTAATAATACTTAAAGTGCAATATATTCTAACAGTCGATTGTTTGATGATAAAATAAGAGATTGAAAAAACATGACTAGGTTGCGCAATTTTGTATTTCAAAAATATTATGTGATATGTTGAATGTCAACTAGGCTGAATCTGGTGATCTGAATTCTTGATAAATGCTTTTCACATTGTTCTTTCATAAAATTTTCAGATGCTGTCCAGACTGTGTGAGCAGTTTCAGAGGATGTTGCTGTTCAACTTGTATGACTGCTCCTCGACTTAGACCTGCTTTGCCTGGCCACCAGAGATACAAGAAATGGCATCTTTATAGAGATTTGGAAATACAGTCAAGTTGACATTTAAGCTTCACATGTGATTATTCTGTGGAAAAACCTTTAAAGCGACATATTTCTGCTACTCTCCCGTTTCTGCACGAAGAGTTGAGTACTGGCGGATCGTGATCTTGGAAAAGACTCTGATGAGGCACTTCTTGATCTTCGTTGGTGAACTGCTATTGAAAGTATCATGGAGGAGAATCCGATAACTTTTCGGCGGTTCCATGTAAGCCACTTTTCCCCCTCTTTTTGGGCACATCGTACTTGCTATATTGATAGCTTCATTTTTTTTTATATTGAAGGGACCCTGCCTTGTTTCTTGGAGATAACATTATCCGATTCACTTTACAAGGTCATGGACTATGTATCGTCCTCATCGTGGATGATTTTACACATAACAAATCCGTAGTGGAGAAGTATTCGACCTACTAAGGTCAGTAATTGTCATAGACCTTAACTTCACTAGACTTGAATGCCCGAGGAACACATCTCTTTGAATCTGCTTTGCCGTTGCTTTGAAAGATCAGCTTTCGATTACTCTCCTGTGTCAGTTGTGGAAAATAACCCGATTGCGATTGGTTTCATGTCGGGGTGGGAAACTGTTAATAAGATGGATTGAAAGGGTGCAAATGATGTCCCTGTGCTCTCCCAACCTGAGAACGGAACGCCAATATTGAATTGCTTTAAGCTATCAGCGAAGACCGCATTCTTGCACCAGCAGAAGTGCAGGTTTTTCTCAGATTTTGAGAGTCCCGGGAAATGCGTGATTTGTGCGGTTATGAGCGCAACCAGTTATTCTCGAACTTTTATCTGTTAAAAGAACGAAAGAATTGATCTGTTGAAGCTCGTTTCACTCTCCTTACGCATATGTGGTGCTACATTAGATGGTTCAAGAGAGTAATTGGTTCCAATTCATGAAACTGCCAAAACCAGAGAACTCAAAAGCTGGACCATTGGTGTCTGCTGCCGTGGATGGCAGCTGGTTTTTTTTCCTATTTAGGATCTTGTAATCGAGTGTCCTCGGGGCGTTAGTTAATCATAGTTAACAAAAAAATTCATCAATGAATTGAGTGCGCATAACAAGGGAAAATTAATCCTTGAAAATTGAGTCCGATCACCTTGCATATAGTATTGTCGTGAAATATTTTCATTTATGGTTACTAGGATTTTCGGCTCTTCTTGGAGTCATTTGCTTTCCAATGCTATCAATAGAGAGGCTTCGCCGCACACAAAATGATTAGGTGCATCACGTTGCTTCATTCAAAGGTAGCTTCCGTCAAATCAAAGTAATTAGGGATATTTGATTCCAAAGTGAGTCGTTTCCACCTTGGAACCGGGAATCAGACCGGACTAGACTAGTCGGTCTTAGCCTGATTCCCAGGGTGGACCGAGACAGGCTGAACTTTTCTTTTTCTCAATACATGCAGATTTTTGGAAAACGAACGGTTAGGAAATCCTAGTCGTCAAATTATCTGACTTCCCTCGCCCCCTGTTTGCGTATGTCACTAGAGCCAAGATTTCATCATTAAGCCTTTCTACTATGGTGCCCAAACCCACAGGATTTATAAGTAGTTTTGCCGTTAATTCAGGAAAATTTTCTTGTCCAATAATCATTGCCAAGAATACTGGTCATAAGTTTCCGACTCATAAGATGACAAACCTGATTAACTTCACCGAAAGCCACAAACGTGAATTCCCCACCAGGAACGAGAAGAAGGCCTATTCTCACCGCAGAAATTATCGAGATCCCAAAAAGCCGACTAAAAATTTTATTTTAGGGTAGCCAGTTCGGCCGGTTCAGACCGATTCCCGTGTTGGATCGGACCAGTGCTCACCCCAAAGTAATAGGTGGTGCAAAAACAACTTACTTTTCAATTTTCCCCAACAGCTATAGACAGACTGAATTCAAAAGGAATGTGAAGACGCAGACCTGAAACTGTTTGACAATTCCTAAAGCAATGAACAAAGAAATGGAAAAAAAAAATTGCAAAACTCATCACATGTTTTCAAAATGAAGTAAGGATCCAAGAATGTGCATACCCAAAATGGAGTGATTCCCTGGGTTAACCATGCTGCTTATGATGTTGATGCGGCCGCTTGAGGGACCCCCTGAGTATCAAAGCCGACAGAAATATACGTCAGCCGTGAATCGCTTCGAGGAGTCGAACAAATAGAACATGCTTCGTTTAGTTCCGCAATGTTTCTAATCGACTAGTAACTTAAAACATACTTGCAGTCTTGCGGAACGCTCCAGGACAGGGACGGATTCGCGGTAGGGAGCGACTTAATGTATTTCCTCCAATTGTCGAGCAGAATCGTGAGATCGTGGATCTTGTTGTCGAGGCCGACGCAACAGTTGGCGTGCATCGTGCAAACCAAATTCAAGTCCCTGCTTGGCTCACAGAATCCCCCGAAATAGGCCGTGTCTAGGAACTTCATCCGGAGCCCAATGCTGTCGATGTAAGGGTCCTTCTTGATCTTGTTCAGCACGTCCTGGTCATGGTTCCCGGGATACTGTTTTCTGGAGTGGTGCCAGAATTTGTAAAACTTGACGGTCCGGTTGTTCGACTTCACGTAGGTGAACCCACCGTTCGGCGCATTGTTTCTATCGGATGGGTTCCCATGGAAGTAATCGCAAGCGATTTGGAAATCCGCGTCGGTATAGAACCTCGGGAATGGATTGCGAAGCCACATGATATCCGTGTCCTGTCAAAACCAACGACAAAAACACTCGCATCTAACTAGGAAAGACCAGCAATACTAAACATGAGTAGAACTAAACAGATAGTTCCTCAATAAAAGTAAATTCAAGCTTTCTTTGATACCGTGAAGACGAAGCTATAGCCCTTTTCAAGGACGACTCTGAGGAAATCGATCCTCCTCCACATCATCTGGAGATAGTCGGCAGACATGAAGTCTGCTTCCCCGGAGAAGTCGGTGCCTTGGGTCATGAGGGCATAGCAGTGCGGGTGTATCTTCACGCAACGGACGTAGGCCTTGTGGTCGAGCGCGACGATAACGAGATGGTCCAAGAGCTTGTGCGTCCCGTTACCGATCTTGAAGCTCTCGAGGAAGACATCGAATATGGAGTCCGGCTCGGCCCACGCGTCGTTCAGGGTCGCCAATATCACCGTCTTGTCCTCCATGGACGCCTCCTTCAGGACTCTGTCCAAGTTGTTGATCGTGCCAACCTGACAAATTTTGCCGAAACTCTTACTTCTCCTAGTCTTAGAACCTCAATAGTTCGCATGTAAAAATCTGAATAATTGTATGTTCCTCATCAATCAACTCGAGCTGGGTGAGATAAGTAATCAAGTCGGGCGCGACTAATCCATGCTTATGTCGGACATTAGTGTTAAGTCTTCTTGATTATTCAAGAGTTTTTGTCTGGACTCGATCAAATTTAACTATGTCAATCAATCAATTTGGAGAAGTTCCACACCCCCCACTGTATCATATAAAGTATAGTCATACAGTAAGAAGATAGAATCACTTCACTTGATGAGACACCCGCAAGTGGGATTGTTGCAAGGAGGGATCTAATTATCTATAAATGCAATAAAAATTACAATAATTATTCTTGTAATGACAGATAATAGCTGGAAGCATTCAACGATTTCAAGAATAAACAAAAGGGATAGCAATTTCCTCCTCCTTTTTTTTTAAAATTTTAAAGGTGGAAGATCTGGTTCACACTAGCATCAAAGAATAATTTATTCGTTGTTTTATGGATATGCCGGCACGATTCATGACGTCGGACAACGATTGAAAGAGACAACCTTAAATTAATTTCTCTTCTTTTAAAAAAAAAAAATTTTAGTATTATATTTGATTTTTTTTTATATATATAGAAACAGCATGCCCCGTTGGCCAATGGCCATCATATGCTAAACCCACTAATGGGATTGAGAGGCTTCATGTGCTTTGGTACTCAGATCAGAACCGGAAGACAAGTGGACCACATGCCCTTTATAATGCAACCATTAAAATTGAAATTAAAATTGAAATTGCACTGTCAACCTAGGACAAAATTTAGTTTCTAAGGTTAGGTGGCGAAAAACACAAGGTGAGACAGCTCAAATTTCCCGCAACCTATTAAACTTCTCCATTATAATTCAAAAAAAATTGTCATAAACATGTCTTTTCAATGGCCTGCAGATGCCGTCGCCCCCCGATTTGGACTTCACAAACATTAATTTGGTTTTTTTTTTTTTTTCAACTTGGTTTTCTTTATTGTCTTCTTTTGAACTGGACATAAGCGATTTCCAAAAAAAAAAAACAAAAAGGACATAAGCTTCTTCCTTTTTCTTTCTTTTCTCTTTTCTTGATTTTACAAATAAGAATGCACGTGGAATCTACTATGTGGGCCAAGCTACGCTAAAATATTATGACTTTAATGCATCATGTATTTATTTTTAATGGATAAAGTCTTTTATGGGTCTTTTGCAGGGCCGGTTCATCTGATCAACAGTGCCAAAACTTATGTGCTTTGGTCAAACCAATATATTCTGGGCAAATTACTGAAAATTAATTAATCTAGGTTTGTATTTATTTCTACATTTTCGCTTTTTTTTTTAGGGGGGAATGATGCAATTATGACATTGTGGTGGGCACAGATTGCAACAATGGAATTTTTTTGTTGTGGGTGTTGATTCTGCAGTGAAGATTTTGGCTAAAGAGAGTGAATCAAAGATGGGTTTTGTATGAAGACGTCTTGCAAACACCGGATGCATCCTAACCATAAGCTTAGCATCCGACGAATGAACGGATAACGTGGATTTGACATTGTCCAATGACTATGATGCATTTGAATCACACATTCGAGCAAGAATTTCAGTGGAGTTCCAAAAATTTGAAAAAAATATTTGAAATTTGATATTTGAAACTGAAAATCCCAAAGCCATGCAAGTCAATTACGTGGCAATTATTACTTTCTTGATGGGGGTGATAAGAAGACAGATTGAAAAAGCATGTGGCTTTCTTCGAGGCGTTTCGTTTGATCCGATGAATGTTGTCAAGCCTGTCTAAAAATTACTTATTCTGAGAAATTTACAGAAAAGAAGTTAACACGTCCCTAATATTTTCTCACAGAGAGAGAGAGAGAGAGGGAGATAGAGACTTGACTCTTATCTGCAAGGTGGAAGCTTCCATGGAAGAACAAAGCCTGAACTAAAAGGTCCCAACTTTTTTCAGCCCTCCATTTCAAAGCTCTAAAAGGGTCTGTTCTAAGCTTAATGTCCTTGAAGAATTGAGCAGATTTTTTGTTTTTTTCTCTGTATTATAGCAGAAAGACTGTTCATTTCCCCCTCGGACAAGAGCAAAGACTGTATTTTTATTTCGATTAAGCTTATATAAAAGAGGAGACAAACAAGTAGGGGGTTTCAGTCATTCCAATCCTTGATTTATGGGAACGATTGAGATTTGCTTTGTACTGTGAAAACTACCCAACGGTGTCCGCGGAGATGCACAAAAATTCATGACGGAGACAGAGACAGAGGAGGAGGAGAACTGCTCGGACAAGAATCAGTTACCTTGGGACCGGTGCCGACAGAGTAGGACGAAGCGGGCAAGAAGGCAGCAAAAGGGTTGGCCGAGCCGTAGAGGAGCAAGCACGAGACCCCGAGTCCGGCGAACAACAGCACGATCCTCAGATTGCGCGAGGCGAAGGAGCCGCTCCCGCCGGAGGGCATCGGCGGAGCAAACCCATCGGACGCCTGCTTCCCGTTGCTGACGCAGCTACTGTCATGGCTACTCGTCCCGTTGACACCGACGACGCTGCTGCCGTTGCTGCCGTTCGAAGCTGTCGTTGAAGAATCAGAAGACTCGACCATTGTTGTTGGCGGCGTTGACCCTTTTCCCTGTGCCGATGTCTGTCTTGCTTTTTGTGCTTTGTGCCTTTAACGCCAATCTTGCGTCCTCGGCCTCGTCGGTTTCTTCTTCATCCCCACAAGTCGGACAGTCCCCCTCGTTTCTTGCTTGTTTCTCCTGACATTAACAAATTGCCCATTAATTTAATCCCCCTCTCCAGCCCCAACAGGTCCACGCAATGAGCTGTCCTTTTTGAATAATACTGATGAACCTCAGGGAGAGTAAAGAATTATGCCCTTCAAACTTAACCGTGTGTTTCGTAAGAGAGAGAGAGAGAGGCAGGGGGAGGAGATGGAGATGTATGGACTTTTCCGAGGGAAGTTTCGGTTACTTGATTCAATTGGTAACTTGGGTTTTGTCTTAAAGTAATCATACGCATGTGTGATGAGATTGGGACGTGAATCGAATACAAAAGCAAAGGGACAAATTCAATCCCCACCTCTCGGTTTCACAGTCTCTCTCTCTCTCTCTCTCTCTCTCTTCCAATACGTAAAGATGCTCAATCATATAACCTCCCCTTGAACATCATGTGCCCTTTCTTTCGTTTCTAGATGCACAGTGATTCGCCCATAAGGACCACCCGATTGTCTTTCTCCTGTTGTAATCAACCCAAGCCCATCTTTATAATGCCCAAAAAAAATAAAAAGTTTTTGACAGAAGGACCCCGATCTTCATCGCCGGTAATGTCGCGCAGATCGTCTTTTCCTCCAGCAAATTTCTGAATTTTCAAGGGGGGACTTCCGTTGCTCGCGAGAAGAATGGTGAAAATTCTTTTTGCACGACTAAGTAATGCATCAATTAGCACGTCTAAGATGGATGGACTTAGAGTCCAATGGGCTTCGTTTTGAAATATCTAGTCCTGGGTTCTAGACGTCTTCCCCCACATGCATGTAATGCTACTGCTGAAGCGATGCTTATGAGAATTATCAGCCACTCATTTTCTCTTGTTAATTGTCAGCTCTCCGGTTCTAGAAAGCACGTGCTTTTGAGCTCTCCATTTTTTTATCCTCTCTTTTTCCCTCTCAATATTTGGAAAAGAAAAAAGAAAAAGAAAAAGAAAAAGAAAAATTGATTGTGAAAGTCTCGAGTACCCGTGGAAAATTCAGTTTCAGTGAGGGGGAAAGAAATTCGAGTTTTTAATATATTTCCAGAGAAAAGTTAGTGAGATTGACAATTGTGAAGATGATTCCTAAAACAACTGTCAAAAGAATTTCGTGAAAGAACATCCCCGAAAAAATAATCTAATATTCAAGGAGATAAAATTCTCTCTACACATATGGATAGCCTTTTGTGTAGGCCATGATAATAGGTTTATCGAGCCTACATGCACGGAAGTAACGTTTTCATCCAACCGCTCTTTTAATTGGTCGGTTATAACCCCGGACATCGCCCACGTTTATAATTAGTTAATTTCGCACGTGGGTAATAATACTCGTGACTCGTAACCTACCAATTAGAAATTTGACGCAATCGGGATTGAAAGGAAATACAACCCGAACACTCGATATGTCCGAGTGGACCATTAAATGTGCCGGCCCGAACCTGGAATAATCTGGATTTCATGGTTTTCCAAGAACAAGAATGAGTGGATGGAACGACATTTTGACATTCACGAGTGCTTGGCTCTGTGGCCACTTAAATCCCATCATGCCGCCCTTCTTCTTCCCGAGTAAAGGAAAATTCCATTACTCGACACTTAATTAGGCACGAGATAAATATCAGTCGTTTTGCTCGTTCATCCGAGCAAAAAGAGAAGGAAAAAGAAAAAGAAAATCATTCGATAATCTCGTATAGAGGTTAGGATTTGCGAGCGAGCGATAGTTAAGTGGAGCACAGGACCGAACTCGACTCGAATGGAAGGTTAATGACTTGAATTCGAGCAGAATCGAGTTCTCAAGTGGAGTCCGATCGATCCCTCGTCCCTATTACGTTGTCGAAAGTAAAAGTCGAGCCAGACTCGAGCCAAAGCCCATGTTTCCTAAGCACAATGTCAAGTATAGGTATATCACAATCATATTCCAATGGTTTCGTTTTTGGCTCATAGGAGCTTTCTTCAGTAGGCTCATTCCGAGAAGCACAAACACAAATGTATAAAAAAAAATTGACTTACAAAATAACATGCTAATATATAAATGCTCATTTAAGCTACTTTACTCAACTACTATGTAGCTCGAGCACAACTTGATTCGATTCGGTTCATCACTCAGACTTCTCTAAACCAGACTCAACTACCCATTAAGCCAACTAGATTCTCGATTTTCGCTCGAGTTACAAATAAGCATGCAAGATCTTTGATTCAATCCAAATGTCCAAACTCTTAAGGCCCGAATCAAACTTTTCAAGATTTTCCAATCACCGCCGGTTAGAAGTAAAGAGCTCGGAAACTAGTTAAATGTCTTTTGCAGCAGTAATGGAGCAAACTAACTGGCAACCATTGCATCTATTACTCGGCCTCAGCTCAGATGGACCCAATCTTCCTTCACATTCCCTGAAAGATTCAGGTTAATCTGAGTTGTGACCAAGTACAAGACATTTTACTTATGAGCTAAACCAAAGCCTGCCTTCGATAAACAAATTAACGGTCTTGAAATCATCACTAACTTTCTAACATCCAAACCCCAGCTGGTAAAGAAAACCAAGTACAGGATTCATTACAACTATCAAGCACATGCCTCAAACCTTCCCACCAAAGTAGCAGAACATTTACCTAAGTAACAAAGAACGAGAACCATAACAGTTTTAAAGTCCCACATAGTTTCAGTTTCAATAGCTATAGCCATGCCGAGCGACTAACTCCAAAGGAGCTAATTGCATAAACGAGACAAGCTAACAGTAGAACATGACCCTCTTGACATTTTCTTTGATTGCAGGAAGGGGTTTGACGGTAGCACCTGCAGCTGGTCCACGTGTGCTCCTCACACCCCCAGGACCTGCAGGCCCACGTCCACCACTGACACCACTTGTGGTTGAGCCACCATCTGATGTATCTCTTTCCATGTAGAAGCGGGCTCGGAATGCCGCTAGATGGGCGTAGTATGCAGGAGGAACTGTGGAAATTGAAGCAATTATAAGTTTGAACGTTAAAGCAGATTTACTGGGAGAGAGAGAGAGAGAGAGAGCCAACCAATGGACACAGAACGAGTGCACCTTGCATACCTGCAAAAACAGAACACACATATACATAAGCCAAAGTTTACTCATCATCTTTTGGTTGGAGTCACATCTAATTCTTTCCTTTAAGCCTGACTTTTAGTGATGGAGATAATAGAGCAATTTGCTTAAAGACTGCCTCATCAAGCAACAGCAAAAGACGTACGTGTAGCAGAGCTTATTTGTTAGAGACTGCAGTCCATCAGCACTGAACCCATTTTCATCCCATAAAACATGATAATGAGCTGGACGACTTGTACCCTACATTGGCATTTTGAACAATTACATAATTAAATAGCAAGATCGCAGATATTTTAATCATTTTAAATACATATCCCCCTCCAATCTCTGTGAGTGGGATAGTGATGAAGAAAGAGCAATTAATGTTTACCTTTATACCTGCATGACTGCAAAGGTAGAAGTCAAACTCAGTCGGATGGCAGATCTGTGTGTCTACGACAGTACCTGTCACAAGCGGAATGGTCGTCATAGAATTCACAATCGACATTACCCGATAAATTACTTTAAAAGAGATGAATCTAAATGGATGGTCTACCAGGCAATATATTTCCACTCCTGTCAACTGTTCTTTCGTCCGCATGGTTGTTGGCAAACAACCTTGTATGGTGCCGTTTTTGCACCACAACAAAAGTTACAGGAGGCTGATAATTTGGCTCCAAGTTGTTACAAGCCTGAAAAAGAAAGAGTGAGCACATCTGAAAAAAGAAACTGATAAAATGCACTCAAAGAAGAGTTTGGATCAGGTGAGGTAAGAAAAACTAGATGAGGGGTCCATATAAGAACTTATGATTTTCTGGGAGATAATGGCTAACCTTACGAATTGCTTCAAGTTCATGTAACAAAACTTGGTAGAATTGTCCTTCACTGACACCATCCCTACAACTCATATTGGTGCGCAATCAGGCACATATATCACATATTTCCTGGAAAAGTAAACTTGCTGACTTCGAAAATGTAAAGGGTACCTGTAGAATATGATGCGCTGAGGTTTATGTCCAGTTTCTCTCTTAAACGATACAAGTAGCTCCCTGAGTCATTAGGAATGCGGGTTAATCCTCTTATACAATTTTATTATGAGATATAGGGAAAAACCAATCTTGATTATTTACAGCCAAATCAGTACCCTTCTTTCATCTTCACCTTCCCAAACTTTCCTATAGGGGTTAGTTCTGTTCTTCCTTCACTTTTAATTTTTTTTTTTTTTTGTGGGGGGATGAGAGAGAGATTAATCATACTTGATCATTCCGCTGTCTACAGTCCCTCTCACAGGATCCTCCCGGGGTTTGTACAAGTCTTGAATAAGTTCCTCGCGATGAGTTTGAGCACAAACTAGGCCAGCATACTTGGTAATTTCAGGCCAATCTTGAGAAGCCACGACCTGAATATAATGCAAGGAAAAAAGCCATCTTATTATGTAATTATGGTATCATGATCAGATGATCAAAGCAAACAAAAATAAGCTAGGAGATACAAGAAAGAAACATACAGCAGCTATGGAAGGGCTTGCATCCTCTCCAGGAGGAGGATGAGTAACATCAGCACCAAAAACTATAGTAGGTTCGTCGCTGACCACAGGCAAGCTCCTATATAAAGCATCAACTAGCACTGTATTCCGTCCGCCAACCTTCACATTAATCTTTAGCGCAACATTGGCCAAATATTGCTTACTCTTCTTAAAAACCTGACTAGTCAAACAACACTGGGAAACAAGTCCAAGATCTGTCTCACAGATGCGCTTAATGTCACCTGCAAAGAGGTAAAATCAAGGTAAGTATCAAACAAGCAATTAACCAAAACTATGGCATCCCATTCGTTAGAGCTTAATGCATACCATATAGGGGACCATTGTTGTCGGGCAGAATTACAATAAGAAGGTCCACAGATTTGCCTATTGGCCTGAGTTTAGCCATCGCCTCATTGTATGTAGATCTCAAAACGTTCTCCAAGTAGTCAGCACGGCCGCTTGTAGGTGGTAAGACCGGTTCTGGATTAAATGCCTGTGTGTCCGAATTCCAATGTTAGCAAAGTGCCCTCATTCATGCAAAGATAAAAAATTTGGATATGATCACAAAATTTCCCAATTCTACCATTCCCGATGTCTTGCACATCTCCGCAAGCTCAGAGCAAAAACCATGAGCAACAGTGTCTTGGACATTTCGCGAGAAGCTGATGCACAACCAGTGGTTGACAAACCCACCATTAACCATTCTCTGCGATGGAATAAATGAAAAGGTAAGGAAAAGCCCTCAGCAACTGACAATTGCTAAGAATGACTAGAGAACATTTCTTTAGCACAGCATTTTAACCCAATCATACCCAAGCTGTCAACATTCAACCTAGCACAAGGATTCAAGAAAACCTTACTCCACAATATATTCATGGAATGTACCTCTCTCTCTTGCTTATGAGCCCCACGTAGCATAAGAAGAACCATTGCCTCATTCTCTCCCAATCAGTCCCCATCCTTTCCCACAAATAGAATCAAGTAAAAGGCAAATGGAAATGAGTCATGTTTATACAGTTCACTGATCTACTCAAATTGCCTTCCCCCTTCTCCTTACTTCTTCCTCCTCTTCCGAATTAGAGATTTTGGCACAAAGTAAGAAGGTAAAAAGACAAATGGCTACAGGTAAAGCCACAGCCACCCACAAAAAGGGACACTCCAGGCTTCAATTTTCAAGCTCCAGCTTGGCTCATTCAAGAGGTTGGTATGCTCAAGCTCAACTCTACCCACTCGCTATCCAAAATCGAATTATAGTCTAGACTTCGTACGGAGCTAGTATTGAACTAGAACAAGTCCTCAAAGCACAGAAAAGTCGTAAATCATATTGTACTTATACTCTATTTGTCAGTAGCTACAAAATTATGCATCAATATGATTGATAACTAAATGCCAATGCTCATTTGGCTTGCAAGCTGGTGAAGTAAATGACATTCAAAATTGAACTGAATAAGAATTGAGTCAAAGTTCATGAACTTTACAAGGAGTTAACGGTTAATCTAAAATAAAAAGGCTAGCCTAACCTTGTGCATCATGTTCCAACATCCAACTTCCGGACGACAATCCTTGATCCTGCCGGAATCATGATATTTGAGCTGCAACAATTAGCTTGCACAAATCAAGATGAATTCCATACTATTTGACCAAACTCATGGGCAAAAAGATAGAGTTCCTAACCCGAGGTGCCGGAAGAACTCGAGCTTCCACTCGTGCAAGGCTCCTACTTATTTTTATACCAAATTCTTCTGCATATCTATCTCGATTGTATTTATTGCAATCAACAGTCTAAAAAATGTTGAGAAAACAAATATCAGACCATCTTATCAGAAAAAGCAATCCTGCGTGAGATTTGTCTTGTCTTATTCACATGCATATGATCTGATAACACTTTGCAACAAGCTCAACATCAAGAAATATCACCAAATTTTGATCAATCAAGGTAAACTGGAAACTTCTGAACAAAAGAAAAGGTAAACTGGAAACCTACTAAACATATTTTAGTTGCGTTTTAACAGAATGCATACATCTGCCTTTTATTTAATGACGGTGATGAAGATGGGGAAATTACAGGTTAAACTAGAAAATAAGTTTCCAAAATCCCTGTACAGCCCCCAAAAAACAAAGAAAAATAAACCAAAACATTATCATTTGAAAAGGTGATGCTGAATTTCAAAAGAGTGAGGAAACCCTAACAAATGGTTGCTTGTGTAACGAGAAGCAGTAAGAAAAACTTATAATTCTTAAGTTACTAAAGAAAAGGAACCTGTACATGAGCTCCATTATGGTTTTAAGAGCTGTTTTGCATATGGCTTCAGCTTTTGGGCTCTTTTGCTATATGGGTTTGCACCCACTTGGTGCTATAGAGTTAGAATTTTTTATCTATCAAGAATAAAACTAAGGTAAAAAGAACCCATATGCACTCAAAGAAAAGAAAAGAAAAGAGGAAGGACTGAGAAATTCTCAGCTCATATGGATGTGCTTGCGTGAATAATTCCATCCATTGAGAATACCAAGCAATGCATCATATAACAAAGATCCATGGGGAAAAGTATATCTCGGATGACTAATCTCTAAATTCAACAGACAATCGGCTTATGCACATCCTATCTCCATGAAAGGAAAAACACGGAGTGATGTTGATTGTGCACCTTTTTTTCCCTGCTGTGCAAAATAGGAAAGTTAAATGATCCTTTTTAAATGGAAGCACGTGAATGAGCAACCACATCATGTCAGCATACCTTTACAATATTATTCTCTCTTTCTCTGGGGCGTTGGCAAGTGACTTTAAGCAATGCGGTGATTTGTCGTTCATTTAACCTCTTGGAGTACCTTTGCCCCTCTACAATTTTGCACACCTGGATATAGTAATAACAGAATCAGAGGTTGAAACTTTTGAAATGTAATGATTAAATTAAGAAGAGAGCTCAACAAATTTGCAAGAAAAGGACCTCCATAGGCAGATAATTAGGTTTTTGAGGGTTTCCAACTTGCAAACACGGCCATTGAGTAAGTTGTATATTGAAACCGTAGGTTTCGGAGAAGTACCGAATGACAGATTTCATTGTACCTCCTTCATCTACAGGAAAACTGGAAAAGAGATGTAAGAAACAATTCTGCTCAGAATAGAGCATGCTAATAGGATAGGAATGAATAGACGGCAAACTTCCAGGAAAGGAGAGCTTGGATGAATAAATAATTGCTCAAGGAAAGTCCTCACGTCAGCTCTCGTGTTGTCTGTGGTGTTAAACCAGAGATCCGATATTTTCTACGCATGTTGCCACGGTGTGTAACTTCAATTTTCACTCCTCTTAGAGCTTTTTTGATCTGTTCAGAAGGGAAAAAGTAATTATTACTGCATTCAGAAAGAGTACATAATCTGTCACTAAAAAAAATAAGAAAGAAAGCACAGATAATCGGTAAATCACTCCCACTGTGAAAAAATGACGGCAAAGGAGTTCCAAGAAAGAAGATTCAAAATTGATAGTATGAAAACGCCAAATGGAAAACACAATCAAAAGAATGAACGACTTCTCACCTTCACGCGATCAGAATCGGATAATGGTCTAGATGTTACATCACGGTTGAGTAGCTTAGTGACAAACTCAACAACCGGCAATGGCTCTATAAAGGCAGTGGTGGACATATCTAGAGTGCAAAAAAACATCACAAGGAGGTAACAAAGTTCTAATTCAACAGCTGTAAGTGATAAAAAAATGCCAACAACATGCCATGGAATATAATCTAAATTCATGGAGGTTTGTTTTTCATAAAGAATGTGTTACCTATATTTAAGGATAGCCCATTCTGGGTGGGACGAATGCTCTGATAGAAACCACGCCAACATTCGAGCCCCTCACCCAATGAATGCCTTTCCCCTAACTTAGGGGAAAAAAATGATCGACCGACGGCACAGTACCCAGCACTAGATCACAAAAGGCGGTAAATAAAGAGCTAATTCCATACACCATGAAATGTTATTGACATGAATGAAGAGATTGCTTCCCATGAGACAAACAAAAGGTACCTAGTCGAAGGTGATTCACGCAGAACAATGTCAAGAACTTGCAGGACTTCTTGAGGCGCATCAGCTCGCCTCCCTTGCAAAAACAGATCCAAATGGTGAAGATCAGCTCGTGCAGCCAACTTAATTACGACCTTGTACTCCCTCTCTCCCCTATACGGAGGCAGACAATAGCAGCAATCAATAACCCCATCAAGTAGAAAAAATAAATAAATGAATAAAGCCATATCATGACACAAACCTTCGGCCACCAGATCTGTCTTCATCGTCATCGTCACTGAGAGTAATGTTGAACTCCTTCGATTTAAAAGGCAGAGGTCCAGCAGTATAGAGACTCTTTCGACCATCATAAACAGGAAGCCGCCCCCCAAGATGCGACTTATTGTGTAGACCCTCCAGCTTCTTCATTATTTGGCGATTGAGTATTCTTGATGTGACCTCTGGTGTTATGGAGACCTTTTATTCATTAAAAAACAAGCAAGTTAGTACAGTGCTTAACGACAAAGCAGGGTACCGGATGCATGAGGCTCAGCTAAGCAGATTCAGGTAAAGCCCATAGGTACGCAATCGATCCCCTATATACAAAAGAGTCAACAAGACTCGAAGCAGCGGCACTAGCATCATGAAAACACTTCACTCTGGTGCATGAAACATGTGTATGTCAAACAACCAACTTGTACAAGTATCTTAGACAAGAAAGCTCACATCATAATGGTGAAAATCTTTGTCGGCTAGTTCAGCAAAGAAGTGGTTTGCCTTGACGATGCACTTCTCTCCAACGGTACCTTTACCGGGGCGACGAGGGAACGTGATCGATTTGCTACTGGAGGGTACAGCAGTTTGGATTGCTTGGCCAGTAGAACCCTCTTGTTGGATGCTAAGCTGCTCCAAGATTTGAGCAGTTTCACACGGTTCAGGTGGCTGTGATGATGAACCAGCATCAGATGCCGTGGTTGGAGGATACATCCGGCCCTGTGTAGTCTGGGTTGCTTGGTGCAGTTCGGGATTTGATTGTCTGGAGGGTCCACTTGGAGAAAACCCTCCTCTTTGGCCACCACCCATTCCATGACCACCACCATATCCTCCTACAGAAAAATTTCCTCGACCACTCTGCGGGCCACGGTTTCTTCCACCCTGACCCTGGTACCCCCCTCTCTGCTGTTGGGAAGCAGTGGCACCACCAGTATTTTGTTGGGAACCACGGTCGCTACCTACACTCAGCTCACGAGATTCAGAGCCTTCCCCAGCACCGGGAAGTGGAGTTCTCCTCTTCCTTACCATGACGCTAGCTGAAAGGGAAAATCACATAACAATATTACACCATGCAGGTAATTCTAACGCTGCGGGAGGATAAAAACACACGCAAGTGCATCCAACATTATGCAGATCATTATCAGGAAAATAGTTTAATAATCAAACACGAATTGAGGGAAGGGAAAGGACAACTAAGTGGTGGCCTCAACCAACTCCCACAGGGCTTCAATGCACTTCAAGTTCAGATCCAGCGAAGGTATGGAAAGCAAGTGTGTAAAACGCAAGAACGAAAAGACGCTGATAAGAATATCAAATAGATAGAGAAATAAGCATCCGGATAGTGAATGGCCCTTTAACCCCAAAATTTCCAAAGAATTAACTTACAGAGAAAGGAAACACAGCCCAGATTCGAGAATAACACTGGACTCAAGGCTCATCCCAATGACCCCATGACCTCACAAGATACAACAATCGTAGTACAAGTCCAAAACGTGTAAAGTGGGCAAAAGAGAGAGAAAGTTTCCAATCAATCCCAACACCCACATCACTGAGGAGTGAAGAACACGTGATGATTCACGAAGAGAGCAACAAAAACATAAAGTCCTAAATTCCACTGGTTCCAAACATGAAGACCCAGAAAAATTTTGTCAATCTCATCACATAAAGAGCAGAAAAAAGGCGAAGCCGCACATGGTGGAGCCTTAAGTTGCAGCCCTTAAAACTAGCGATTCTAGAGCCTCCTCAACCGAAAACCTAAAAAAAGAAAAGAAGTTAAGAAAAAAAAACGAAAAGATCAACGCCATTGTCAGACACCAGACGATCACGGCCAAAGATCAACACCAGACCATCGATTTTCTCGGACACTGTGCAACCATAGCTCCAACCGCGATGAATACGAAGCAACAACAGAAGAAACATCGAAGTCAAAAAACAAACAAAAAAACAAGAGACGACACGGCACAAGAAACGGTAAAAAAAGAAAAGAAAAAAAACCTGTCAAAGGGGGAGGAGGTCAAGAACCGAGTCGACTGTACCTGAGAATGAGAGGCGATACAAGAAGAGACCCCAATGGCGTTCGGCGATGAAAAGTGAAGAAGGAAAAGAGGGGAAGGAGAGATAAAAGAAGAGAGGCCCTTTTGAGCTTCGAACCGTGAGCTGTTGCCCCCGTACGGAGAGAAAAACACCACAAGGAAAACGAGAGAGAAGAAACGGATACAGAGAAGACGGACGGGTCCCGTATTAAAACAACACCAACCAGACCAGAGTCCACTCTTCTTGGTTTATAAAGAGGGGTAGAGAGGGTTAAGAGAGAAGGGGGGAGGGAGGGGTTGAAAATGACGGGTTCGTCCCTCGATGGTCGTGGGTCGTGGTCTCTATCTCGAGTCAAGGTGACCCCACGCCTTTCGCTCCTCACTGGTCACGCTGCGCACACCAGACACGCCCACTCTCGTTCTCGCCTGGTTTTATCTGCTGCACTGAGCAAAAGTTCTTTGCGGCATCGACGGTGGTTCCGCCAGGTGTTGTTAATAATCGCAGCCCGCTTTTGCGTTTACTCATTGCAGGCAGCGGCAGCAGCAGCAGAGAGAGAGAAAGAGAGAGATTCAGAAGACGACAGACAACGATGGCACAGTTCGGGCTCTCTGAGAGAGACAGAGAGGGGTTTGTGTCATATTCCAATGCTCCGAGAAAAGTTAAAGAAAGAGAAAGAGAAAATCCATTACTCCTTTGAATTGCAAAGAGATAAATTCCACGGGCGCAATGATTTTCGCTAAGTGGCAACATTTTGTTGCTTTGGTGGTCACTCCACCACTTTTAGGCTGGATTTAGTTCGGCATTCTTAACAAGCTTTCGATTTTCAAAATTCCTTGAAGAAATATTGAGATATTTGACAAGCAGTTTTCAGCCAAATTCTAATATTAAAAATAATGAAAGTCCAATGTTAAAAGAACTAACATTGAGCTTTCAACCCTTTAACATTGGGCTTTTAGCATTCACAAAGTTGAATTAAACTCACCATTAATCTCGGGCAATTGTTCATTTCTAGGTGCATAGAGAAGATTTGTTGTGGAAAATACAAGTGAAGTCACATGTTGGGGAAAGAATAAGTGACCCGTTTTGTTATAATCGAAAAATAAATAAAAAAACGAAAAAGGCTAAAACAACTTTAATAACGACCAAATCAATAAGTAAATAATGATACAATTACAATTGTTAAGGAGTCAATCAGGAGTCTCGAAGTCGACAATAAATTTATATGTCGATATCTCGCTAATCGATCAACACCATGAATCGACAATTGACAACTTGCCTTTGAATCAGTAACTCCTCTGTATAATCGGCAACTTTAACACAAGAGGTGATGTACAGCTAACAAAGTCTCTTTAAGGCAATTGGTTTCTGGCAACGGTGCTGAGCAGCTTCACGAACTATGTCTTCTAAGATACAACACTTTGAACTCGTTTGTATTAGCACTATACGAACAAGACACTATCGAACGCTTCTTGAAACCGGCACACTCTAGAGGAGTATTTCGAGGAATTTGATTATTTTGAACTAAGAAGGCACATCTATTTATAGACGACAAAAAAAAAAACTATAGAAAACTGAAAGAATATGAACTCAAGAGTCATGTTTGTTATGCTTACATTAGTAAAGCGTTAACCCATAATAATAATATTATTATTAAAGATAGAAACGACAACAGAATGAATATTCACGCAAAGTGAACGAAGAGTCATGTGGAATCATTAAATCCATAATTGCAACAATTAGGACATGAACCACACGTGAACTAAAGAGACGTTAACCAAAAAGACATCTCACTAATATTGAGCCATTAAATACCTATAATTACAACATTGTCGTACCTCGATCTAATCATCATCTTGGTATTTTTAGTTTAATCTTGTGAATTTTCACGACGCACATATATATTGCGCTGCGATCTGACGTGAAATAAGTTACTTCGTGTTCTCTACCGAGTCCTCTAAGGAAAAAAGAACTCTCGTGATATTTCGTTTAAAATCTACTTAAGAATAGGTAATTAGAGGTCGAGGTACGTTGCTCCAATCTACCCAATTATTTTGAGAGAAATTATTAAGTCCATTGCTAGTATAACAGTCACCATTGGAATGATTGACATGTGGAAAAATTTAGTTACATTATTATTTTCAAGTACATGTGTCAGCCGACAAGTGACAGAATTCGGTGGCATTATTTAATAATAATAATCTCGAGGAGGTTAATACTTTAATAATTTTTTGCTTTACGGTCTTTGTTGAGTTTTTTATTTTATTTTATTTACGTACATTTTCCTAAATATATTATGTACTTTCTAATGCTTCACTTGTTTTTGGGAAAAAAGAATAATTTAGAAAATATTTTTCTAAAAATGATCATTTGTATTACTTAAAATAACTAGCCAATAAAAAATATTTTCATAATCGATAATAATTTATATTTAAATATTATTGTAAATGACGAAAATATTTTTTGTTTATTTATTTTTGTAAGCGATATAAACGATCATTTTTTAAGAAAATATTTTTTAAATTATTCGTTTTTTCTTGAAACAAATAAAGCCTAAATGTCTTTCCTCCATTTAAACGTATACATGTGATGTCAATAGGGGAAACCGAATTTTGCATGTGCGTGCACATTTAGAAGCCTTACATATTGCTTTCTTTACCATTTATCACAACTCAAATGCTAAATAAATAGGGTCGGTTTAGTGCTCGATCGATGAAAATGTAAGTGGATAAAGCGTGCAAAGACACGAGTTTGATTTTCCATGCTATTGAATTATAAACAATTTCATGAGTTCACCGTCCGTTCAAGCTTTAGCTCGATCTTGCCCAATCGGCAAATCTAATCGGGCATTTGGGTAATTGGAAAAAGAAAACAAAAAAGACAGTTTTCCTCGTAAAAAAAAAAGGCATTATTAAGTCAGGTCGCTTTCGTTGCGCTGACCTACCCTACGCGGAGCCATTGTAGGCGAAGATGCTCGATATGAACTTTTGTTATTATGGCAAATAATCATTCTCCGACGCACCCTTTGGTATAAATCTGACCTTTTCTAAAAACGACGATGCGTTTCGTTCAATCTAGGAGCAATGGTGATAGCCCAATCTAGCAAAGCCCATCACGTGAACCTCTCTCGGTCGATGCCATTTTGTTGCTCACTGTTTTGCCCATGACCAAAATAAAAAATAAAAAAAGAGAGAGGAGAAATCTTGGCAATTCATGTGACCAAATACTCCCAAATCATTACATTTCAAGGCCTAATTGGTACGACCATCAATTGTACAATTCTAGAAGGGGGGAAAATCCGACAATGCAAACCTAACTATTACTTAGGTGGCATGTATATAATAACGATCTCGTGAACATCCGATTCTTCTTCCTGCCATTTTGATGGTCAGCAACTAGTCGAAGCTCTCACCCTGTATTTTCGATTGAAATTTTTCAAGTTTCGCGGTACTCGCGACACACTCAAGAAGGGTCTCTCGATCGTGATTCGATTTCGAAAGCGTCTCTCATGATACCAAATACTTTTTACATTGATTTTGGTTAATTAGGTATAAAAAAAAAAAAACACAGGGAGACAAATCACATTATCCCAATTTGCAATCGGGATTATCCAATTAGTGACCTTAAATATGCTCTCGCATTGTAGACGAAGTGCAGGATCCAGGTCACCAAGCCCGATCCCATTGGCTAGGGGTCGTTATCCGAACCATTTAATAGACAGATTTTGTCATTTAGCAGTTAGCACATATGCATAGGATAAGATAGGTGACCACTAAATGCCGTACGGATTTTTTAAATTTATACTGAGGACACTTCACCATCTCCACGTTCTTTACTTTGTATTTGCTAGTAAACTTGCTTGACTTAAATGGCAAGCAACTAATCATTCTAAATTATAAAGCTTAATAGATCAATATGCTCTTCCCTAGCCCTAACCCAGATGACAAATTTCCACGACTCGTTTGCACCGTATGCCGATTTTGGCTCTTCGGGATATTAATAATAAAGATCGGTCTAATTTTTTATGAATAAATACGGCGATGACTTTTCGTAATTCTCGAGTCTCACTCACATAAGCCGACAATTTTCAAGGGTCGAGAAAGCGGTTGAACTTCCTCAACCTCGATTGAGATTAACAAATGTTTCTCCATATAAAATTTGTATTTTGGATAATCCTATTTGAAAGTACATATTTAAAGGTTTTGTGTGTAGCTAGCTCCTCTCATGTAGTCGATTTCTCCTAAGAGAGGAGATGGTCGTTGTTGATTCTTACTCTTGTCATGATTCAAGATTAGTTGTATGCGTGTCTACAAGAATCTGACTGGACTGATCCAATCAGAGCGAAACGAGTGAAAGATAGAAGAGCACCACACACTCACCAAAAGCTTGGACCCGATTGATGTTTACTCGAGGTCAACTCATTTGATTTGGCTTAAGTTTGAGCCTCGCCTACTTGTTTATCTCGTGGAGTCGAGCTTAAACTTGTCAATAATTGGCTCGACAGGCTCACAAACCTAATAGAGCTTTTATCGTTCTTAAAAAGTTATTTAAGAATTGAAAATAAACACGAAATCCTTTAATATGCATGATACAAGTGTGCGTCCCTATGGATGGAGTGATATTCGAGCCTATTAAGCTCAAACTTCGAGTTCTTTTGCAATGTGATTGTAATCAAGTAAAGTCGAGTTGAGCTCGAGTTGGAAAATTTGACACTTGATCAAGTTCAAATCGAATCTCAAGCATAGCGCACGTGAGTTGGGCTGAGCTTGAGCTTGACACTGCATCTGCTCGACTCGGTTTCATCACGCTCCCAGATCGATAGAAAGACGACAAGAGACTCATTAACTAGGGAAAAACTACCAAAAAAGTCATAAATATGTTACATTTGTGCCAATTCAGTCATAAACATTTCAATTTGTCCAATTTAGTTCTAAACATTTTAACGATTTGCCAATTTAGTCATTTCGATCAATTTTGGTCGAAAATTATTATCATTGATGCCAATAGTGCCATGTAAGATGGTCAACGCACTCTGACGTTAACATGGACAATTTTCTTATAATTTTTAATTTTTTGATTTTTTTGAATTGTTTTTATTTTATTTTTCTTTCTTTGCAACCCTCACTGGACTTCATAGGAGAAAAAACGAAAAGAAAGAAAGAAAAAGAAAAAAATAGAAGAAAAAATAAGGGTTATTACCACGAAAAACTCCAAACCAATACACTTATAATAATTTTATTCCAAACTAATTTTTTAACCAAGAAAAAATCTCAAACTGGTATACCTGTAAAAAAATTTACCTCAAACAAATTTTTTTACCACAAAAAAATCCAAACAAGTACACATTTGACAAATTTGTTGAAGAAGATGAACTGAGACTTATCGCTAGAAAATGACCTAATTGAAGAAATGTTACTAAGTTATTATTACTTATAAAAAAAACTAAGTTTGGGGTAAATTTGTTGCAAGTGTATCAGTTTGGGGTTTTTCGTGGTATTAACCCAAAAAATAATAAATTATAAAAATTGTCCACGTCGGCAAGGGCAGTCCTGCGACCGTGCCACGTAGGACCGTTGGTGTCCAAGTTAGCAATTTCCAGTCAAAATTAGTCGAAAGGACTAAATTGGCAAATGATCAAAATGTTTAGGACTAAATTGGCCAAATTAAATGATTTAGGACTAAATTGGCACAAATGAAATGATTTATGATTTTTTTTTTTTTTTGCAATTTCCCCCATTAACTTGTATAAGCCGATCGCATGTAATGTGGAGTATTAACGAGCTAATTATACTCCAACGAAAACCTAATCACATAAGCAAATCGTTCCCATTCTTTTCAATTTCTGGACTTGTTTATTGATGCGTGATCTCAATGGTGTCGCCACCATCACCATCCAGTGCGATTCTCCCAATCCAAATGTGAATTTTTAATTTTTAATTACAGTTAAATATTTAAATATTAAATCACTCATTTATTTAGTAACTTAAAATTTTAAAACTTTTGACAGTAGTAGCCACACAAAATTTAACTTGGTAACAGAGTAGGAGTGCCAAGTGCAAATCTTTTCAATTCCCGTATTTGCCTCTTTAATATATTTTTATGCTTTAGTCTTATGCCAAATTTCAACCTACGTATGAAAGAAGTGTTGGAGTATTTGAATATTAAAGCATGCTATTCATCTAAAGACATACCCCTTTAGAAATAGTTGACCGTAGTCCTACAAAATTTGACAATTGCCTAAGAATAAATGAAGCAAGATATTAGATCTTTCAATGTCAAGTCCTCTGATAATGCCGTAGCATCAGAGTCCAATCGTGGTGTTGGTCATAAATCTTAACCCTAAATACCTCGAACAACAATGTCCAAGCCCAAAATCGAATAAAGTTAAAAAAAAACGAAGGTAAGTTGAGGGCCTTCTTCTTTTCTCTCCCAAGTTTTGAAAAAGGGTCCAATTGAAAATTGTGAAATTGGGATCTCTCTTTCTCAATCAGATCATCAAAATAATATGGATAATTACTAAAAAAAACCCTAAACTTATTGTATGGATCCAAATTCAATCATAAAATTTTCAATTTTGCCAATTTAGTTTAAACCTTATGACGATTTGTGTAAAATAGAAATAGAATAGAACTAGACAAAAAAAGTAGTCATTCTCGGCAATTTTAGCTGAAAATTGTTGACGTGACTTTGGCTATCCTATGTGGCACGACCGACGCTGATGTAGATAATTTTTTTAAATTTTTTTAATTCTTTCTTTTCTTTTTTCTTTTCCTTTTTTTTTGTCTTATTAAGTCTTGTGAGGTGCGTGAAGCCCTTTTCCAAAACTTAGGAGGAAAATAGGAAAAGAAATAAAGAAAAATAAAAGAGAAAAAATAGAAAATTTAGAAAATATAAGAAAAAAAGGAAAATTTGTCTGTGTCAGTGTCACGTAAGACGGCGGGCATCCACATTATTGATTGCGTATCAAAAGTTGGTTAGAAGGACTATATTGGTAAATCGTCGAAATGTTTAGATTAAATTGATCAAATAAAAAAGTTTATGATTAAACTGACATCAATACAATTTGTTTAAGACTTTTTTTAGTATTCTTTTTCAAAATAATAGGACCAAATCTGGTGAGCCTAAAAAGGAGATGCCGGGGAGAGGTCAAGAAATACCAGAAAAGTAAAATGCAAAGCAGAATAAGGGGCGATTCTTTGCTGAGTAATAATTACGTAAAAAGTCAGGAGTGGATATAAAGGAAAAAGAAATAAAGTTAGATTGAATCAATATAAGGACCCTCCAAAGTAAATTTTTTTCTCCTCCCTGCATGCGGCTTCACTTCTTCATCAAGATTTGACCTTCTTTTTTATTTATTTATCTTTTTATTTAACTGAGACTAGTTTCTCATTAGTTATCAAGATCAACCAATATGAAATGATAAGTGGGCTCTTATCTTTTGGGCACGTTGTACTTCTCTCTCTCTTCGTTTACCCTAAAACAATTTGATGAAATATAGTTAGAATTAATACGATGTGCGTGGATGATTGATTTAACCTTAGAATAAAATGGTTTATATTGCGATGCAACATAATAAACATACAATTTCCAAATGCATGTACATGCTAGTTTGCATCCATATCATGGTGTGGATCTTGAAACCGAACGAAATCCTTGTGACCTTCTCAATCCACATGGCGAAGCAGTTTTCCGACACTTACATGCCGATATTTATACACATGGATCACCTCAACACGAGGTTTAAAGTGCTCTATGAAACTTGATATGTCGCCACAATGTATAAAAATGAATCAAACAATGTACGGATCAAAATATGGATGACGCATGACAGATCAATGTGCAAGGTGCACTTAAGCTCGGTTCATAACCATCTCAATAAGTTTCAATTGATTCATATGCAGTTGCAGTCTGTCGCATTACTTAACAAACCAATTTCTTATATTTCATTCATCCACGGACTCACAAGTTAGTTCGACCTACGTTTTTTGTCGGTCCACTGGAGAATCTGCTCGTCGAAGCTTGATAGCTCAGTTGTCTAATAATCCAACACACAATAATCAGTCGAGATTGGCATTAGGCCTGTTGGGTACTTATCACCTTCTGCAGTGCATGTACGTATGTGCATGATTATGTTTGTGAGTGGTTTTTTTTTCTCCAGTCTGATCTTCAAGTCTATTCCATCATATGGTCCTTGCACATGTATGAACACAAACAAGACCAGCTTCGTTGCCTGTTACTTGTGCAAGAATGGACGAGAGAAGTGAGCACGAAAGGGCTTAAGCGAAACGTTTCTCTCTCGAGAATCTGCAAAAGCAGAAAAAAGCGATAAAGAACACTTCCAGACAAAGGACTTTGGCTCTCTCTCTCTCTCCCTCTCTCTCTCCCCATATAATATATGTATATATATGAATGATCCATGACAGTTAATCTTTCATAAGCCAAAGAGATAGCAAGGAAGAGAGAAGAACCAGGTGGCAGAGAAGGAACAAAGAAAGGCAAGAATGGCCCCTCTTGGATTGCCTCCTGGTTTTAGGTTTCATCCCACTGATGAAGAGCTTGTCAACTACTATCTCAAGCGGAAGATCCATGGCCAAGAGATCGAACTCGACATCATCCCCGAGATCGATCTCTACAAATGCGAGCCTTGGGAATTAGCAGGTCTCTCCCTCCCTCCCTCCCTCTCTCTCGCGTGTGCCTGCTTATGCTAGCTTCATTCCGATGTTGATGGTTTATTTTTTATGTCATGTTGATCGATCTTGTAGAGAAGTCATTTTTGCCGAGTAGAGACCCGGAGTGGTACTTCTTCGGACCCCGAGATCGGAAGTATCCGAATGGGTTTCGGACGAACAGGGCGACGCGTGCGGGATACTGGAAGTCCACGGGAAAGGATAGGAAAGTGACAAGCCAGAGCAGACCAATCGGAATGAAGAAGACGTTGGTTTACTATCGAGGCCGAGCTCCTCAGGGTATTAGAACCGACTGGGTAATGCATGAGTATCGCCTCGATGACAAGGAATCTGAAGACACCTCCGGAATTCAGGTACACTATGCCAATGTCAATTTTGAAATGCTTGATAAACTTTTCCCATCTCTATGTGACGCATTCATATTGTTGCGAAAGTTGCTTTTTCTGATGATCAATTCCTAGATGCGAATGAAAGAAATTCTTTTTCCTTAGAGAAGTTGGGTAATGGGTATGACATTCATCATCATTCTGATCATCTCCATGAAACTACATCAGTGTAGTTATGATCATTTCATTTCTCTTTTACTTGATTTGAAGTTTGATCATAACAGATTAATAGTGCTTGTTTTCTCATTCTTATAAAATTTATACACATATATATCAGCCTGAATCTTGTAAAATCAACTCATCTTATCATAAATCCCAAATCTAAACTAGTGATTTTTATTTTCCTTGCTGAAATATTATTCCATAAACTTGATTTCACTACTTTGTTCCTTGTCATCTTTGGATCACAGAATAACCAATATACATACGTCCCCATATTTTTCTGAACTTGCGATAGATCGGTTCTATCCAATAAAGGCTTTGTAATTGATTGTATCAGCACATTAGACAAATATGAGCTGCTAATAAGAAAAACTCCCAAATTCCAACAGACAATTGAGAAGCAATAGTTTCTCCGGTTCACTCGGTGCTCATTACCATCTATATTTCTTGCACAAGTAGGGTTAATTAATGAGGATGAGAAGAAGTTATTCTTTTTCTTGCTCAGAATTAGAAGGTCTTGATCATGAAAAGAAAAATCATCAGATCCAGAGCGACCTGATATAGATGGACAAAACACTCGACATCCAATAAGGATGACGAACGTGAGAAAGTGCATGATTCTTGCATGCATGTAAAGCTAGGGTTTTGCCACTCTCTCACTATGCTAGAACTGACATCTTTCTTTACAAAACGAGGGCACATTATTTTATTTTTATATAGTTTGGAAACGTTTAATCATTGGCTATTCTTCTGACATATTCTTTACTTGCTATGGTGGTGGTCTCCATCTCTTGACCGACAAGTGTCTGCCTTGGCTTTCTCTTCCATATCAGACAAAGTTACAATCGTCGTCCCCCATATGACTCGATCTCCCTTCTCTGGCCCGAACAATAAAATATTCATTGATTTGTCTTGTCTCTCTAATGTCCTCTCACTCTCTTTTCCTGTCTTGTAGATTCCACGATTAATCTAATATTATTTCTAAGCTTTGCAGCTATGAAAGCAGCATTTTTCGCGACATAATCAGAATTTCAGCTTGCACTTTCACTTTATTGCTTGTCCGAGGGGAAAAGGAAAGTGTTATCTAGGTTCTAGAATCATTAAGCTAGATATAGTAATCATATTCCCAAAACAAATTAAAATACACGGTGATCTAAATATCATGTCGTTATCCCCAAGAAAATCGATTCTTTATTTTTAGGCAAATATTAGACATGTAAGGATGCATTAAGTGAAGTATGTACGGACATTATAAATCATGCTAGTCTTCTACTTGGCCCGACTTTTCGGATTTCGGAATATACAATCAGAACAAAAGGGTTTTGTTAGATCTTGAGCTTGGATCACTAGGTGATAATAAAGTGGTTCGAGGCCAATTAATTCATATAATTTAACCATGATATATATCCATAAACTAGATAGAATAATTGGTGCTCCTCTCTGTTGCACTCTGATCTGAAGTCCCTTTAGTAGCTTTCTTGACCGACCCACTTTGTCAGTCAATTTCCAACTCTCAGTCTCTCATCAAATCCTTAATTTGTAAAAAGCACATGCAACAATGGAATATAGATTGGTGCCTGTGAAAACTTTAGATCTCCAAAGTCAGCCCAAATTGTTGACCACTCCTCCCAAGAAAGATCTTAATTTTTCAAATCCCAGCTAAATGAACACATGCATCCCCATTCACGTTCCTTCCTTTTACCCTCCAAATTTGAGGGATGATATGTGGAACTCTTTGCTTACCTCAAAATTCAGGTTATAGATTGGAACAGAAATTTTGCTCAAAATATCTATAAGGTTATAGATGGTGCTTGACGCGCGAAGAATTGTCAACTTTTTGCTCATCGACTTTGACCCTGAAAAAAAATTGCATCCATATTTCTTGACACGATCTTGTTTGTCGATCAAATTGGTCACAGGATTCATATGCACTGTGTCGCGTGTTCAAGAAAAACGGGTTTGGCAATGAAGTGGAAGACCAAGGCCAATGGAGCTTGTCCTTCACGGAGAGCTCACAAGGTGTTGTCATGAGCCACGAGTGGGAAAACAACTCACCAGATGTCCCAATTGCATCATCCTCGTGCTTAGATCAAGAGGATGACAAGGATGATTCATGGATGCAGTTCATCACCGATGATGGTGGGTGGGGCACATCAAACCCTAATGCTCCTTCGATGGGTGGAGATCTTGGGGAAGAAGTGTCACCCTTGAATTTTTCAAATTGAGGGGGGTGATCCCAAATTTATTGTGATTGGTGGGGGAGAATAACAGGGAAATTACAAGTTCTTATTCTGATTAACTTAATTACAGTGTCAGCAAGTTTATTTAATCTTTTAATTTTTTTGGGGGGGATTTCTAATTTGGCATACGACTGTATCCTTTTCTTTTTTCTTTTTGTTTAATTTTTGTCATTGTGGTCTCTTTCTTGGTGGTGGTTTCTGCAAGAAACAAAGCTGTGAGCATGACTTGGGTCATTTTGACAATCATGTGTTATGTGGTCATCTGGGTTTTCACATGTGTAACAACAACAACATGGGAACAAACATCATCATGAACTCAAATTGTATCTTCTCCTCAATCAATCCTTTGATCTTCATCTTGGAGCAAGACAGATGTTCACATTTGGTGGCAAGTGAATGTCCATAGCATCAACTCCATTTCAGCAGTTATTAGAGTCATGGAGTCTCTCGCGAGTAACACAAAAAGAGATGATGCTAAAACACAACCGAATGGCAAATTTTAACTCTACATCATAGAAAAACAGATGGGAGACAAAAAAAAAAACCAATGAATTAATCAGAGGGGACATCTAATTCACAGTCTACACGGTATTTGCCCAAAGGGCAAAGAAACAGTGTTTATTGCCGGACTTTCCATTGCTCAAACTCTGCAGAGCTTATCATGAACGAACTGGCATTTCGATGTCCACCCCCTCCGAAATTCTACATCAGTAATGCGCAACCAGCTTCAAGACTTTTAAGTCGTAGAAATTAATGAACGAGTGTATACTGGAAATTACAAGCTACCAAGAGAAAAAAAATGAATTACCTGCGAAATGGGTGTAGTGTCTTCACTATTCAGGCTCCTAAGGCTAACTTTCAGTGACTGATCGTTTTCAAGTTCTGGCGCTCTGTATACCACAGCACCGATGCCCCTAGTTTGAGGGAACAGGATTAGAATGAGCTAAACATCCCATCCGTTATGTACAATAGAAAAGGGTCGATCAGCAATGAGTGTGCAAAACCATAGTCAACAGACTCAGGACAACGGAAGAAACTTGCAACAAATTTGGACACGAAACTAATGTGACATGTTAAACTACTGTAAACACAGGGAAAGAAATGGTAAACGAATATGACCAATCATAGATGATAGATGAACAGACCTAGATCAAACTATCACGATTTTTTTACTCCTCAATGTTCAATAGATTCAAATAGTCAAACCCTTGGTGAACATTACAAAAGAAGAAATCGAAAGAATGCCCTACTAAGTCACATGCTCCTGACAATACCAAATTTAGAGCTTGTCTTAGTCTGCCTCTACGTGTTGGTCAGAAGTGTGTCAACATTCAGAAAACCTTTCAAAAGTTTCTCTTGTCCAGTTTTGCAAGCTCGCAAAAGATTTCCATGAACAATATGTGAATCAGACATGGAAATAAATGATGAATATGGGGCTATAAGTCCATAAAAATCATTAGATACTGTGAGAAGCACCACTCACAACCAAGTTAACAAATCAATTAGGGATGAGCCAACAGTGCACATATATGATGGGAAAGTCTCCAGTATAGATTCCACGAACCTCAATTTCATCTTGCAACTCTTATCTGCCAACTGGTTTCCTAATTCACTTCTCAATTCTGATATTGAGTCTGCATTGACAGCCTTTAAATGTGATAACAAAATATAAGCATTAAATCTAATATACAATTTGACGATATAAATCCGACTAATTTTAGGCAAGCACCAGCACAAGTACGCCTTCACGATGACGATTAAAATTACATGCACCATACCAGACAATGTCCAAAAGCTCCATTTCCCAGAGATATTTCATATGACTGGTCAAGCGCATCATCTATCAACTTTTGCTTCTGTGATAAGCTCAACATGCCTCGGTCAATGACGGCCTCCAAATCTAAAGAAAGCAACTGCAGAAAATACAGCAAGTTTCATAAAGACATGACCCTCTGTTTTTCCTTTCTTCTGTGTCAAAAGGACATGTTTTGATTGAGTACACAAAAACAAGCTTTAACCTATTTAGTGCTATTTACAATGAATTTATGTTGATATGGCTTATTTCAACAGGACAAGGAAGGCATATACATAATACCTATAGAGAAAAAGTATGCAGAACTCGAAGAATATCATGCAATGATTAGAAACCAAAACAAACCATTGCTTTCAAATTTAAAATATCGACTGATTTTGGAAGAAAATTCGTTCCTCATATTGGGTTATGGAGAGAAAAGCTCATGCTTGGTCACTGTCCACCCTCGATCACCGAGTTCAAGTTAGAGCAAGTGCATCATATAATTCAGATAATAGTCTAGAATAAAACACCGAGTTCTATCATTGTAAGCATCCAATGCTAGCCACATCCACTGTGGTCCCCACACCTTTTACGAAGCATGCGTACATATATGTGGAAGTAATATGAGAATCTATCTAGTGCCTTCATCGCCTTTTCCTCAAAGTCCATAACTCTATGAACAGATGAGAATCTGGTAACTCTTTCTGTGCTCAAAGAATAAAACTGCTAATGTCCGAATCACCTGCTGAAACAAAGAGGGATTCAATCGGACATCAAATTCAATGTTCAAGTCCTTCAAACCGCTAGAGAAGGCCTTGCTGTTAGGTAAACGCCATCGCCACAGATCCCCATCTTCGATGTACTCAAACAATCTCCTCATCCTCTCGAACTCTCGAACTTTATCGTCCCCAACGAGCTTCTCTTTGAAGTAATCGTAAGCAATCGTAGCCCCACTCCTCTCCATATCTAAAATCTTAACGACATTCTGTCCAACATTGCATCCATCACCAGTTAGCATCTCAAGGGCAGTCTTGTGATGATCCAAAATAACCACCCTACACCCACAAGAGCAAAAAGAATATAAACCACAAAAGTTCTGCTACATCATCCCACAAATATTACTTTGATGAGCTGTGTTGGTCACCATTGTACGTCAAGCATATCTTTGACCCTCCCCTCACTCACAAGCATCTTTAGAACAAGTCAAATTCACGATACGTACCAAAACAAATTGATAGATAACTGAAACTGTTCCTCTTTAACAAAAAGAATCGAGAAATGAGGCACGACAATCAGAAATCAACACCAAGAACCAGCCATTCATGATTCACGCAGAAGCCTGAGCTTGTGCCCTTGTTGACCCAGAAATAAATTTGCTCATCAAGCACAAAATCTCAAACAAACAGACAGACAAAGAAAAGGTACATTCCAGAATGCTAAAAATCAAGAAATGAGGCACGAAAATTGGAAATCAACACCAAGAACCAGCCATCCACCAAGCCTGAGCTGGTGTTCTTGTCGACCCCGAACCAGAAGAAAAATTGCTTATCCAGCACGCAAACAGCAAAACAAAGCAAGATACAGCTGAAGTATCGACAGAATGATCTACCTGGAGACATGGGGTGAGATTTCTCGGACGAAACCGGAGGGACCCACGAAGTCGAGAAGGTAGAGGTCGCCGATTTCGTGGAGAGGGAGGTGGTGGGGAGCGAGGGGAGCGTAGACTGTGTTGGGGAAGAAGAGAGCGGGAAGAGAAGTGGCAGAGAAGTAAATATGAGCTGCCAGGGCGGCAAAAGCGCCATCTGGGCATGGGTAGTGGTACAACACCGCCGATTTCCTGGTGGTCCCGAGCGCGGCCATGGCGGTGCTCAAGCCCAAACTGCAGTTGAGAGCCATTGATTGATCATTTCATGTATTGCGGGTCTGCTGTAGCGGGTTAAACGCAGACGAAGAAGAAGATGAAGCCGAAGAAGAAGAGAGTGGGCCAATCGGGTTTCTTGTTGAGCCCGTAACGGGCTAGACGCAGCCCGGTACTTAGTGGGCTCGAGCGAGCGGGCCAATCGGGCCATCTTTAAGGCGCACGGAGGAGAGAACTGCTACCTCCGTCTCTCTCTCTCTCTCTCTCTCTCTTCCCACCGCACGCTGAAGAAGCAAGAATGGCGACTGCTGGCATCGTCTTCTTCGCGACGGCTCCATCGTCATCGCCTTCCGGCGAAGCTCACGTGGGGCGAAAGGTCAAATGTCAGCATAGCTTCCCGCCTCTCTCTCTCTGCGCCTCTCACGCTTCCTTCAAGCAGGACATGCCCTCTTTGTCTCTCGCGCGTCGCAGTTGCTCTGTGTTGGCTTGCCTTCCTTCTCCTTCTCCTTCGCCTTCTTCGCCGTCTTCGTCCTCGAACCCTAGTCCTCCTCCTTTCAGCCGCTCGAGCAAGAAGCTCTTTGTCAGTGGTCAGGTCCTCTTCCTCTTCCTCTTCTTCCTTTTGTTCAGTTTCCAAGATGAGTTTTTTTTTATAATTACATTTTTGCAGTCCTCAATTTATTAATGATGATATCATACAGCTGAAATTGCAATGTCCACTAGTATCCCTTACTTGATTATTGACTATCCGGACGGTGTTTGACTGAATTTGAGTTGCTGTGATCGTATTACGATGTCCTTTACATTTTAATTTGTGTAATTGGCGGTAAATGCGCCGTGTCTGCTCATATTAGCGCTTTGAATTCCAGACTTATTTGGCTTGCCTTTTCTTTAATCTGATTAGGTAGAGTTTTCTGGATTGAGATGCTCTCTAATTCTTTTGTCATGTTAAAGAATACCGGCACACTTTCGTGCCATGTTTCTCGAATTGTTAGTCATTTTGAGTTGCTTTCTTCCGGCTAGTTTGGCATTGGATTCATGCCGTCCTTTTTTGCGCAATACGTGTGATATATAGTGCAAAAGATGTAGTTCAATTATCTCAAGACAGCTCGTGCATGCGCGAGGCCGATTCTGGGGATTTTTGCAGCGATAAATGGAATAATGATGGTTGGCGGTATTTATAATAAGGGCCTACTGTTATTTACAATAGCCTAAACATATGGGTTCTCTAATGCCTTTACGTCTTTTTGAGTGTTGACGAAATGTAAGTTTTGCTGCTCCGATGGTTGGGGAATTGTCAGTTTCAACATCACTTTGTGGGCTGAAATTGGTGATACATGATGTTTGGATAATGAGTTTTACCTCATTCGAAAATGGAATTTCTCTTTAGGGCTACTGTAGAATGCACGTTTCTTCCATAGTGATCTTATGTGGTTTATCGTACTACACAGGACTTTCTTTCCGGACCACTGAGGAGAATTTAAGGAATGCTTTCAAGAACTTTGGTCAGCTTGTGGAAGGCAAGAAACATTATATTCCTTATTTATCTGTTTTGTGGTTGTTTTGCTGCATGATTGCTTCATATCTTCCATCCTTCACTATGTAGACTGGGTCCTGAAAAAAGTCTTTTGCTGCGTAGTTAATCTGGTGATGGATAAAATTGCAAATAGACCAAGAGGATTTGCTTTCGTCCGATATGCAACTGAGGAAGAGGCTCAAAGAGCCATTGAAGGGATGCATGGGAAGGTAAATGTCGAATATCTTTGAAGCGAAAGAGGATTATTCCGTGTATAAAAACGTCCATAAAAATGTAGATGACCTTAGCTTGGACATCAAGTCAATGATCAGTTATTACACATATTTGTATTGTTACTTGTTATTTTGAGGGTTTCTGGTTTTTTTCTCTATTTTTTAGGGAGGGGGTCTCGACATGCTATGAAAATGAGAACCCTCTATCTTGTGTTTTGGAACTGACTAGCTGCCCAGCATGACAAAAACCATGAGTTCTTCTGAGTCACTTGTGTAGTTCTGGAACTTAATCAACTGGTTGATTATGCTCTTCTTTTTCCAATGAGTCGAATACTTCAAGAAGATTCAGTCATCATACATCCACAGTGGTTTGATTCTTATATATCTTCTTGAGGATCATGCATCTTGATGAAATCCCTGTCTAATAGTGCCTCAAAAGAATTTTGGCTGCGAATTGCTAACAACTTCTTCTTTCTCCAGTTTCTGGATGGCAGGGTGATATTCGTGGAAGTCGCCAAACCAAGATCAGAGCTCTGCCGAACCCAATAACAGAACCCGAGATAACATTGAAGAACCTGAAAACCTCGCTTTTTCATAATTGCATCTTCCGTCTGCGTGAGAGAGAGAGAGAGAGAGAGAGAGTCGAAAGCTTTTTAGGTTATGCTCTCCCAAGGCAATATGGTGTGGTAGGAACACGAATATGATGCAGTCTTCTTAACTTTTATTGCTTGTCCTCTTCATTTGAAAGTCTTATTTCTTTAGCTGGCTTACAGTTCCATAGCCATCTTTTATGAATTCCAAGTTCGAACTGATGGGTATCCTCAGAGGCACCGAATATGGAAAACAGAGTTGTTCCGTCTCTGAAACTGTGGACAGCTTATTTTTTCAAGGTCTCTCGGACCTACTCGATAAAAGGTTCCGTCCCAGAGCTAAGAATGAAACACCGCCATGTCGCTTCTCTTGAAATGGCTGAATCTTGCTACGAAGTTTGTCATATTCATGACAGTTACTCGTACAATGTCTTCTTATTGTCAATATCGTATCGTGCTGTCTTAAAAATGCAAAACTCTCGTGTGGAAGATGACACTCGACAGGCAAAACGCCCAAGATGAGGGGAAAAGTTTTGTAGCATAGTCCTTAGCTTTTACCGCTTCATGAATATTTCTTGCAAGCTCAGGGGTTTGCTTTCTCTGCTCGGCCAGAATCGGAGGTTTTCACTTAACGAATTAGGTAATTTTCTCTTCCTCTGGCTATTGAAACGAATGGATGCTGATGATTATTATTACAGGTAATTAGCTAGTTGATCTTGATTCCTCTATTGACATTTTAATCTTTTTGACTCTCTCCTGGTGTTGTTTCCCTGTGCTGCCTTTGATTTTGATAATTCCGTGCACTAGTCTAAATCCATTATACTGCTAAACGCAGTTGTCACGACGGTACTAACGTTCAATCAATGCCAGGTTTTTCTGATGTAAATCACCATCTATTGCACGAACAGAAATGTACGAGACTTTCATCGAAGTAGTTGACTTTTTCTCTACCATGTCTCTTCTTTCCTTGCTGCATGTTACGAACTACGACAACTTCAAGCCGTTGACTAATTCGCCCACCAACCATGCACACATCACTGGCTCGCACCAACCTAGCATGAGCATCAATGGCGGATCTCGGGGCGAAAGGAGAAGCTGAGCTTTAATCTCAAACCCTTCCGAAACACAAAACGTCGACATTGACTAAAAGAAACTGCAAATTCAATCTATCAGGTACGTGCGCTGGGCAACGCCGGCCATATGAGCTAAAAGGTTCGGGGTTCGCCTCGTTTCCGGTTTTCATAATATTTGATTAGCTAAGTGGCAAAGTTGGATTTGATCTTAATACCCTCCAAACACGGCACTCAAGATGGATGATCCGACGCCCATAATGGACGTAGAAGAGGAATCCCCTCCTCCGCTGTCGCCGCCATAGCCGGAGCCGTCGTTGCTGTTATCGTTCCCGCCACTAGTGCTGCTCAGCATCCCCTGCACGAGTGTCTGTGCCGCCTGATCGGCAAAGCTATTGAAGAAGGTCTGACTTGCTGAACCCATATGAGAGTTGTTTCCTCCGGCTGCTGCGGGCGGCGGCAGCGGCTGAGAGTTGGGCACCGCTATCATGCTATAACTGTGCATGATGTGGTTATGCGGGCCCGGTTGAGTCGTGGGTCCGGTGATGGGAGGCACGGTCTGGTTAGGGTATTGATGCAGATGGCTATTGGTTGCTCCTGGTTATGAGTTGTAGTGCTGCAGCTGCTGCCGCGGCTGTGGCAGTGATGGTTGTGTGACTGTACCTTCGAAATTAGTAATAACATTGTTCAATTCGATCATTTATCTATAACCAAAAGAAGAAACTAATAAAGGGTTGGATGGACTTCAATTTTTTAGGTCAAGTTTGATATTAAATTTAAGATCAAAACTACGTATTGATCTATCTACTTTGCTTCGCTAAAATGTATCAACTTCAAGCTGATTCAAACCTACGTGAGTGCCTACCTGTGGCACAGTCCAAGTGCGCGTCGAACTCGCACTGGCCGCACCGGTAGAGCCAATGGTATGCCCCGGTGCCACGGCACACGTCGCATGAGAACCCGCGTGCCGCGTATGGCGGATAGAACTCGAGGCCGAGGCCGTGGGGGTGCAGGCGGTGGGTGACGGAGAGGGGCTTGGACGCGCAGGCGACGTGGAGGTCGAAGTGGCACTCGGCGCAGTGGTAGCTGAAGCCCCTGCCGGCGCTGCAGCCGCAGGCGTCGCAGCTGAAGGAGCCGCAGGGGTAGGCGGGGGAGGGGAGGAGGGAGAGGGGGTGTTTGGGGTGGGAAGGGTGGGTGATGAGAGGGGGCAACTGGGCGCAGGACGGGTGGAGGGCGAAGCCGCAGGGGGGGCACCAGTAGATCCACGCGCCACCTGAGGAGAGTGGGTGGTGGCAAGCCGAGCAGACGGAGAGAGAAGTTGGTCGTTGGTGGTCGTTTTGGAAGTCGGAGAGTTGCAAGGTGTGGGGGTGGCTGAAGTGTTGGATTTGTGGGTCGTAGCTTAGCCTTCCCATTCTCTCTCTCTCTAGATGGAGATTGTTCAGGCCGACAGAGTTCGTGTTCAGAGGAGGAGTAGGAGGAAGATGATTATGTGATCGAGAGAGAGAGATCGTTGACTTTGTGGGAGGTAGTATCTGAGTCAACGGTTTTACGCTTCTTGTGTTTTGATTGACGCGCTTCTTGTCGGCTCGTACAGGGTTGCACATTAGAAACCCGTTTTCCTAATCCCACAAAGCATATGGGCTCCAGGTCAACGACGGGCCCAAGTCAACCGCAATGCATGCTCCTCCTACGCGAGCCCAAGAGCACAGGACACGTTGCGCACTTCAGCGGTCGACGAGCCAGCAAGCCAATCCCTAAGAAAACTTCGCTAATGCCAGAGTCAGACACAGGAGAGAGAGAGAGAGAGAGAGAGAGAGAGAGAGAGAGAGTGTACTTAGTCAATATCATACATCTTACGTTGCTGATATGGAGAAACAAGTTGATCATAGTTTAAGACAGTAACTAGTCGCACCGCATTTTAAATAAGGGGAATATAGTTTATAGAGTCCGAAACTACATTTGCTCCCACCGGCGTGACCTGACCGTCGCACATCATACCTTCTCGATCAACCGACTGATGTAAATAATCACGAAACGTCAGCGTCGTTCGTCTGCAAAAAATGTCGAGACATTGATGATGTACGAGGGCATTGAAGGGTTTTTAGCCCTCAGCTGCTAGCAGTATTAGTAGCTCTTTACTAGTACCCTTTTCTTTTTCTCTTTGGGTTTGAAGCTTCCTCAAATGAAAACTCGACCGTGAAAAAGTGTGATGTAAAGCGGGGACTGAGCGTACTTTTGTGTGGCATTAGGATTGCATGGTGGTTTTGATTGCACTTTTGGACATGAGAGAGATGAGGTTTGTACCTTTGTCCAAGGTCTGTCTCTTTTGCAGTACAGCTTAATGCTCCCCCAATAAAGACTTTGTCTCCCTAGTCCCTTTGCTCAGTCATTCCCGGCCCTAAATCATGAGCCAAGAAAGCTTATTGTTTCGAACTTATATGAAAATTTACATACTTAATCGATCTTGCAGTATTGCGACATCACGTTATGTAGCGGAAGGTTCATATGACATGTACTCTCGTAAACCGATAGACGATTTATTTAGAGTTAGGATACATGACGCGGTCTTATGAGAAGTCCCTTTTCTTGGTTAGTGTATGTTGAACTTATCACTAGTGAAGAGATTGCAATGTTGGGAAATTTCGTGAATTAAAGCGAATTTAAGAATACATGTGAGTACAATACTTATGTTACACAATCAATTATCGAGATGTACTTGGTTCGAATTCAAACAATCCCTCTCTGCCAACTTTGCCCCTCCCCCTAACTATGTAGAAGAATCCAACGTTAGGCTATGGTTTCCATTATATTTGCTGTAGAAAAAGCAAAACAATATGGATATATCAACCATTGAACGCTATTTTCAAACTCTTTTTGGCTGAAACACGCTATTTTTAGGTAAACAGACTGAGTAGGCCTTCAACTTTGTTAAGCATGTATTGATATATCTTTTTTTTCTTTGGATTAACAACAAGAATTGATATATAACACCCTTTTTAAGCAAATTGATGATCAATGAGTTACTACTTTGTCAATAGGCATGTGGCCTTACTGATAAATGGATTGAGGGAGTGGCGTCGCTAGTACCATAGACTCTCGCGCTCTGCAAGAGGCAAGAGGCAGAGCAAAAGTTAAAGAGATGAGAGTTAGAGATGGAACTAGCCAAAAAAAAGAAGTTACTACTTTCCTCAAATGACATGAATCGAATCTCGTGATCGAAATGCAATTTGGTCACTTTACATAAAGAAGGCACGATTTAGCCAAAAAGAGCGCGAAAATAGCGCCAACCATCCATGACCACTAGGATGACTTCCAAAGATGACATCAATTACTTTTGAAATCACTTTTATATATAAATGTCGAGTTTATGTTTTTGGCTTTTATAGGGTTTGCTATAAAAGTCTAGCAAGCAAGAGTTATTTGCGAGCTTGCCACGCACAATGACACAGCACAGTGAAAAGGATGTGCATGAACCATGAAGAATCTCTCTCTCAATATGTTCCAACAATGGCATATGGAGGAGGCTGTTGCTAGTTTCAACAAGCCTCCTTTTGGTCAATTTGGCATAGACAGATGAATATATCAAGCAGTCATATGTTATGATGCATTGATGATCTTTTAACCTAAAGTAGGAAGCTCGCAAGATTTCAGATCCAGACTTTCCCCTTCTCCTTTTGGCCCAAGGCAAGGACTCATGGCACCCAGATGACACTTGGTAAAAGTGAAATAGAAGAAGTAATTTTGCTCCTGATTTGAGTCTATTTAACCCCTAATTTTATATTTTAGATGGTATACGGTACTTCATCGATGACAATGCTTATGCAAAAGAAATAAAATTCATAATGATTTCCACATTATTATTGGCATAAAATTATCAAAAGAATGGCTTTCTTCATAAAAATATGTTTGGCACAAGAGTTTCGAATGAACTCCCATATGCACTTGGAAAAGCTCATCTCCCTTTTGTTTGAGACCAAGCTTGATAAATTTGAGGTCAACCTCGCGCAACAAATTCGAAGATGCGTCACAAGGGTGGATTAGTAAAAGTCAAATGTCGAGTATAATAGCATGCCCTTGCGGTGATAAGTGTAATCGTGACATGTTGCATGCAAGAATGGTAGTACCTTTTCGTAAGTACCGGTCGAGTCCCATCCCTCTACCCCGTATCTAATGATCCAATGATCATTTGCACCCGTGCTTTCTATGATAAAGCAAAGTAACTTAAATGTAGGATATCAAAAGCCAGATCGCAATTGAGAAAAATGGCATGCCTTCGACCGATGGAAATCTTTGCCGTTTTATTCTTGTAATTGCCCAGGAAGCAAAATTGAACATAAGAAAGAGGAGAGGCAGCTTTTATGGTTGTGATGAAATTGGGGTACGTTGGGGCCTAGTTTTGATGGCAATTTCAATGAAGAACATTCAATTTGAAGGGCTTTGTCACATAACTTCAGCAGGAAAACCCATGAATGTTCTCCAAGAAACTGTGTCCCCATCTGGCAGCCATGCCAAAAGCTTGTCTCTTCCACCCATATTTTTCTGGCTAAATTCATCTCCTACCCACGAAACAGAGATCTCACTATTCACTATGAATATGAGAGAGAGAGAGAGAGAGAGAGAGAGAGAGAGAGAGAGAGCAAAGTGTTGATGGAGCTCAAATAACATTCATCATATAATAAAAGTCCCATGAAGAAGTCAATGCCCGAACCATACAACCCCTCTTGATGTGTTGCATGAGTACAAACGATACGTGAAACAGAGGCCCAAGAAATACAGAACGAAGGTCCCAAAAGGAAAACTCTCACACTGAGTCACACATATATATGGTGCGTTCTTGACTTCTCTTGAAACAACCAATGACCCTCCAGTGTAAATTTTGTCAAAACTCCAAAACCCCACAAAAAAAAAAACCAAAGCCGAAAAGACCACAATTAAAATAATAAAGGGGGAGAGAGAGAGAGAGAGAGAGTAGTTTCCACTCTTTGACTCTTGAGTTGGTGTTAATTCAAGCAAATGAGTTTCAGCAGGAGCAGTAAGTTGGTGTTGAGAATGCATTCAAAGTCTCCCAACCAACCAAACACTCCCTCCACCTTTTCCTTTGCATTCAATTCCCACCAGCGTCCCAAAATCGAACTCACTCTACCTTGAATTCTTCTGATCTCTGTATTAAAAGTCATGGCAGAGAGAGAGACACAGAGAGAGAGAGGAAACAGTTGTTGTTATTGTTGTGTTGTGGCAGAGCAGGGTGGCGATGAGAGTGATGATCCATATCATCAAGAGCCAGGACAGTTGAGGGCAGCCTTTATTTGGTGCACAGTGGTGGAGATAAGATTGTTCACAGTGGTCACCGACTCGAGGTTCAGCTTCGCCGATGGCAGGCTGCTCACCAGTATCTGGAACGCCACAGTCATCAGCGACCCCCCTGAGTGGCCAGTCGACCCCTGCCCGACCACCACAGCAGAGCTGGATGACGCCCCGTCCCCATGGTCGGGCCCACCATCAGGGGAGATCGTGAACCCCGACGGGAGCAGGGGGATGTAGGAGGGGTCCTCCCCGCTCATCGCAAGGTTGATTGCTGGCAGGTCGACTGGGCAGTACACGACGAGAGACCCCGATGAGTCGATGCAGCTTTCTTGGAGTATCAGCATGTTGTTTTGACTCGTGTTGAAGGCCTATAGTAACATTTAAACAAAATGCCCAGTTCAGAGCTCGAATTCCAACTAATGATAATGTGAAAGAAGGGACCTAACAAGATATAATTTTAAAGAACTAATAAACTAAATCATCCTGAAGGACTGTACCCTCAGAACAGATATGCAATTTCCAGGATGTGACCCATTTGCTATGTGTGCAACCTCCTGAACTGCATTGCCATTGGAGAGAACATCCCACTGAAAATGAAATAATTTAAACATAAAAGAAATCAATAAATTACTAGAATTGGTTGATGCTGACAACATTGATCGATGGAACAGTAACCATTGAATCCAGCCAGGGAATTGTCGGTACCTGAGCTCGAGTTCTTTCATCCTTAAAGAAATTAAAGACGTTTTGTGGGGAAATCGGGAGCCAAATGGTAGTGGCTGCACTAAGAACAACACCATTGGGTTGGCCTGGATCTGTGCTCTTATGAAGAGCCACCCGGACCCCGACCTCGCTCGAGCTGGAGAGTGTGGTCCAACGCTGTTGCCTGCTAGAAGATGTGCTAATGCTGCCACAGAAATTGTTCGCCATCCTCTGCGCTAGTTTCATCATGCTCCTCTTTCCATCGGGAGACGGAATTACTGAAGAAAATGCATTAAGTAGATCCATTAAGGAATAGATTAATCAACGACTTGCTAGGGGAATTCTGAGTGGAATTGTGAGGTTTACCTCCTCCAAGGTCACGAGTTGAGCTACCTGTCACCAATAAACAGGCGATCCTCTCGCACATTCTCTCCAAAGTGGCGATCCATCGTTCAGCTCCAAATGCTAAACCTCTGTAAATGAGGTCTCTATAGAGCCGATGAATCAGGGCTTTGTCTTCTATTTCCGCATGTTCCACCCAAATGACCTACATGAGCATCACATGTAACTTTCTCAGGGATTGAAGCGGGGAAAGGAAGGAAGGTTAATTATGAGGGAATTCAATAACGACCTTGGAATACCCGTTAGGAAGGTCTTGTATCAAGCAACCGGAAGGGAGTCTCTGAGATCTACTTTGAGAAGCATATTGGTTGTATCTTGAAAGGTCGAAAGAAACATCCACTATCGCCCACAAGCCTTGCTCGATCTGTTGGCAGTATCGGAGGAAGTAGAACTCTCGAGTTGGTAAAAGTGGTGAAAGAACCTGCAATTCTTCATACATCTGCATTTTCTCCCATGGATGAGAATTTATGTCGCTTAGTAAGAAATCATAAGCGAACAAGGACTTCCAAAATGAGTTACCAGTTGCAAGGAACCATTTTGACTAGTTAACAGTCCTGGTGATATCACTTCGATTGTTTTTGCAGCTGAAACTATTGCTGGAAAGAGCTCCGCCCATTTGTTCTGCAAAGTTGTTCGAACGACTAGTCAAGGAAAAGAAGCCGCCTCAGTTCAGCGTACGGCGACATAAGAGAAATGGGATCAACTTACCGAGTCCATAAACATTTCTATCAATGCCAAACCATTCATTATCACGACACGTGATTCTCTTGACGCCTCAACACGGAGATCTGGATTTTTTAGGTGACTACTAGCCCTAGGAAACATTCTCTCGTAATTTTCAAGATTGAGAGTGTCCCTCCCATCGCTAGTAGACTTCATCCATAAAGGCTCATCTGTCTGAGCAAGCCTAAGAAATTCATCCAAAGCATTAGCTGCTATATCTGCCATCAGTGACCTATCCATGTCTGAGAACACAACGGCTTGAAAAGGCAAATGTGGCACAGAAGATGAACTGCCCGGAAGTAGATCAAGGTCAAGAGAAGGGCCTGCCAGTCCATGGGCACCGAGACTACTCATCGTCAGATCCAGAGAAGCAATATGAATCGGTTGAACAGGTGGGAGTTGTGAAATTGGTCTCCCAATGTACTTGGCCGCAATGCTAGATACTCGATCGAGCTATACAAATATACAAAGATTACAACTCGGAAAATAAAATGGAAAATTAAACAAAGGAGAGCCCATACGCATGAAGTCAAAAAACAAAACCACAGGAGAATTGTGGAAATAAGGATTAAAGAGATTAATTTTTGGGCAAGTTCAATTCACCTCTTCTTTCAAGTGTGCATTCTCCATCCGAAGTTTCTGTTCATCGAAGTAGGAATCTTCGACTGAAGGCATGGTGCCACAGCTTGGGCAAATTACATTCCTCAAAGCCTCTCTTATCACGATGTTTTCGCATCGAATCCTATCGTTTTCTGCCCTCAATGCACAGTTATCAGCCCTTTCATGCTGGGCCTGATTTGGATATAACAGGAGGTTTTAAGGTTGCAATTTAAGACAGAACAAACAACAACTTATCATCTTCAAAACAATCCCAGCCAACGAAAGGCAAAATAAATGAATTAAGAGAAGAAGAAGAAGAAACCTTCATCTGGGTTCTCCTATTTTGGAACCAAAATTTTATCTGTCTCGGGGCCAACCCCAATTCTCGGCTCAACTCCATCCGCTGCTTCTCATCTGGATGAGGACATTCCTTGAACGTCCTTCATTTTTTTCGCCACGACCGTGACACAAGCAAACATCGAAATCTCAGAACCTCAGCATCATTCAAAAGCAAAAAATAAAAAAATAAAAAGGAGCAAGCAAAACACGAAAACCAGCATCTGCAGAGCAACAAGCAGAAGCTAAAGTGTAACTTAAACATGTACTAACAGCAAAATTCGCTTAGACCCACAGCTAGAAACACAAAAGCGGCAACAGAAAAATCCACACAAGCAGACACAAAGCATTCAGCTTTTTGAATGAGAAGCAAGAAACATGGAAAGAAAAGGTAGCGGGTTTTAGTGCAAACAAAATAAATGCAAAAAGATCAAAAAGAAAACTTACGCTTCAAGCCTCTGAATCTGGTGAGCAGTATGGCGGTGGTACCGCTTCTTCCTCCTCTGGGGGTCGGAACCGTCGTGGTCCCCGCCGGAACCGCCGCCGAAATCCATCTCTTCTCTCTTCCCTCGCCTCTCTCGCCCTCAACACCCCAAGCACGTGCAGAAACCGTCGTCACGCGAAGCGCCACGGTCGTGGACTGTCCTCGCGAACATCGCGACGCAGGAAGCAGAGAGTTACGAGGACACAGCAGAAGAACAACCTCACTGTCGACAAATGCAACGATCTTGGACGCCACCCAACACGCATTCCAGCAAGAGCGAGTCCTATATAGAGACCACGCGAGTACGGAAATCTTTCTCGAGAGGGATCATCCTCTCCGTCCGGTGTATATAAACGGACCCAGAATCGAAGATTCGGCCATGATTCTTGTTCTGGAGGAGGAGCGAGTTAAGGCTCAAATTTAGCCAAATCCCCTGATTTCTTTCTTCCCTCCGAGGGAATAATGCGCAATTATGAAGGGCAAAACAACACCAAGACACAACACTCCCTCCCACACAAACTTGAACAGACTCTACCCGCCTACGTAACTGACGATGCCGATGGGTTTTAAAGCCAAAGTTCTTTCCTTTTTCCTCGTTTCTCTCTCTCTCTCTCTCTCTCCTTTTCGACCCAAAGGAAGACGAAACGAGCAGAGCGAGCGAGCGAGAGAGAGAGGATCAAATTCTCGCACGCGGGTGTCTGCAATTTCAGTGTTCTTTTCCTCGACGCTGTGGTGGGGGGTGCGATTTTATGAGATTATAGAGAGGTACAACGACAACGACAACCAACAAATGACAATAATAACACGAAAGAACGTATAAAAGCTGAGGTTTGATCGAGATCAAGGCGTGGCTGTGCCGGGGAGTGAATTCCCGGCTACCGGCATTATGAGACTCAACCTTCCCCCCTCCTCTTTATTACAAGGGAGACACACGCTCTCTCTCTCATAGGAAAAAAGAAAAAAGGAAGAAGAAATATTCACGTTGTACAAACTCGACATGGAACCGAACCAAATCGCATGATAGTTACTTAAAATATTTGCAAATTTACATGGTCTGTAGAAATTTCCTTCTGCTATTTTTGTGGGGTTGATGTTGTTTTGGGACGTAGGAGTGAAGCTGCTGAAGCGTCGAGACTGATTTCTTAATATTTGTTTCTGGTCACAGCTTGACTTGCAAGGGTTGGAGGAACTCGACATTATCTCAGTCCTGGTTTCTATTCTTAGTTCTTCCTTGCACACGCTACGGAGCGTGTCGAAAAGTCAAACCCACGTAGCTTTTCGGTAGGGGGGAGTTATCCGCTGCGGGTAGCTGTATCCAGCCCCAAAATGCACCAAACTATCTAGGCATGAGCAGTGCGGTGTAGCTCCAATTAAAATCGTTATTTTCTTCTCTAACAGGAAATTCGTAATATGAAGTCTAAAAGCGTCGTTCTAATCCCATCACTACCTTAAAAAAAAAAGGCGCGATGGTAGATACTTTTAGTGATGGAGACAAAATCGTTTTAATACTACAATAAGATAAGATAAAGGATCTAGTTATCTTGACACTTGATTAGATGATGGATAATATCATGTCTACGAAGTTAATTTTTTTTTTAGATCAAAATCTTTGGCTAAAAAGGGTTCGACATTGGAGTATAGACAAATTTTCATCGAATAAATCGTGAAGGAGGAGTGAAACGAGAATGCGCTTTTGGTGTATTTGTTTTACGGAGAAATTGATGATTTAGAAAATATTTTCTTCAAAATAACTATTTTTATCTCTTACAGAAATCAATCAATGAAAAATTGCACTCCTATTAGAGGGGGAGTAATACTTTATCTAGGTAGAAAAGGATGAAATGAGTTTCGGCCTCGTCCACATTGAATTGGCACTCCTATTGTAAGTGGATCCTCCTAAATTTGTTGCTAACCAAAGGGAACAAAATTAAAAATAACTGCAGCCAAATTCCCTACAAACCCCCAAACATTAGGTTTAATTCTAATTCTGTCCCGAACTTTTTTTTATCTTAGAAAAACCCAAACTTGGTGTCAATCCCAAATCTTCCATGAAATTTTTTTTTTCTATAAACAAGAGAATAATCAACTTTCAATCTATTCTCAAATCTACCCCCGTGGTCCAATTCTAACTTGATGTGATATTTTTACATTGATAACAAATCCACGTCAAAGGTGACAGAAAAAAATATCTCCAAAATGAAATCGTTCTAGGATACGAAAACTATGAATGACTAATAGCAACTTTTGGACAAGCGGTTGATATGGGTAGATTTGGACTAAAGTAAAAATTGGTGATTTTTCTCTTAAACAAAAAAAAAAATTGCAGTAGATTTGGGACCGAACCTAAAGTTTTGGGTTTTTCAGAGACAAAAAATAGTTCGGGGTAGATTTGGGACAGAATCTAAAGTTTAAGGCTTTTTCTAAGACAAAAAATAGTTCAGGCAAATTTGGGACTAGGCCTAAAGTTTAGGGTTTTTTCTAAAACAAAAAAAAGTTTGAGGCAGATTTGGGATTAGGCCTAAAGTTTGAGATTTTTTCTAAAACAAAAAAAAAGTTTGGAGTAGAATTGAGATTAAACCTAAAGTTGGGAGTTATTTATGGAATTAGGCCGAATAACTAGTGCAAACCGCAAGATTATTTACCCATCAAACAGGAGACCATAGACCAAACTTACTAACTTCATTTAATTTCATAGTTTGGTTTTCGAATTAATCTATATACATATATATGTGGTCGAAAATTGATCATTCACTTTCTCATAAGAAAAGTTGTGATATTGCCTTTTCACCCACGCTACAAAATATCTAATTTTGTCATGGCGATTAAAGCACGGCCGATATTCACGTTAAAAATTCCTTGCTATTGTATGTAAAACAAAATTGGATGCACTTTTTTGGTGGATAAGTACTCAATCAGTCCTAAACTTATTGTACGAATGTTAATTCAATTCTAAATTTTTTAATTTTGCCAATGTAGTCCTAAATTTTTATGCGAAATTTCAATATACTACCAGAAACCACTGAGATGGCATCCAGTCATTGTCGGCCATCGTGCAAATGTATAGGATTACATTGGAGAAATTGAAAAGTTGAGGACCGAATTGGTGTCCGTATAATAGGTTTAAAGCCAAATTGGTAACTTTTCCCACTTATTTAGAGTAGATAATGCTTCAATTAAAATCACATGACACCCACCATCTTGTTAAACTTAATCACCCTTCTTCCCTTCTACATCGAGTTCTCTGTAGAGCTGGACATCACGTACACTTTGTATGATCAATCATCTGATATTGACTTATCTATTTTAATGTGCACGAATTCATAATGAAAGGCACATTGATGTGCGTCATAATTTAACTTAATGAAAGTGCTATATGCTTCCTCCATTGAAGAGAGTCCATCTATTCCATAGATCCTCGGTATTAGCTATAGCCCCACTTCTTCATGACTTTAACCGGTTAAGAGCGGCTTAGATTAGCCTAATGAAAATGCTTAACATTGGTCCAAACCCTATGCCCTAATTTCCTTTTTAAGCACATCAATTCCATTATAATAAACTAACTCTCTCTCTGTCTCTCTCTGTCTCTGTCTGTCTGTCTCTCTCTCTCTCTCTCACATTTGTAAAAACTAGGGTTTCTCTAACCTTCTTTGGACAGCGTCATTGCAAGGTTCTTGTCCTTCTTCTTGATTAATCACAAGCTATTTTGAGCTTCTTTATGGCAATTCTATAATGCCATTTAATCACATACCTCCACCATTAAACCCTCCATGCTTTGCCCACAGATGCATCTCTCTTATCTCTTCATAATTATCACTTTATCAGTTGCCCTCCTGATTAATTCGCCCCATATATTCCTTCACTTACTCCGAGCACCATCATTTAACTATCTTGCATAATAATTTTCAATCATTGAACAAGAAATTAACAACATCCACCATATTGAAAGTATAGTCATCATCCTATAGACTACATCATTTAATTTATCAAAAGCTTTAAATGCTTTTTTAGTCTCTTAAAAAACTATTGTTGCAATTATTTGCAGCACGCCTTTTCTTGTATTTGGTAAGGTTTCTTTAATTAGCTTCATTTCTCGAGTGGTATGGAGCTCTTGGGGGTGCAATAATCTTTAAATAAGTTAATTAATAAGGTTAGATAGAGCGAGTCCGTAGATGATAGAATGATAAAAACCCCTTTAATGAAAAACTTAAGAGCATATAATAGAAAATATTATACTGATCATAAATCTTATTAATTGCCACGTCCTTAATGATGCTTGGAGTAAGTGAAGGAATATATGGCAAATTAAACGATATTCTTCTTTATTATGGGCTTCCTATCCATACCGTTGTGAACTTTTTTATACAACTCCAATGGAATGATCTTTATTTTTATTTTTATCATTTTCAATTATTACAGCTCTTTCAAATTGATTTTTATGTAATGACGAATACCTGAAACATTTCAAAAGTTACAAATGTTGAATTATGTGATAATTGTAAATTATTTTGGTAACTCGTTAACTTGAAATAGTATTTTAAAATTTTATAGGAAAGTCAATTAGCGACTTTTTGCTTAACAAAACAAACATAAATCGAACTTGGAAGACTTCGAAGAGGCCGAGAGAGAGAGAGAGAGAGAGAGAGAGAGAGAGAGAGAGAAAGAAGGCTACTAGAGACATTTTCGGAAAATTTCCGGCACTAGTGACATTAGCGTGAAACTTATATTAAGATGGGTCGATGAAGTGGTTATATTAGGTAATGTAATAGTATGTTAAACAAGTGCATTGTATAGAATGCTTGGCATTAATCTGTCAAATATCAATGTTGTAAATTAATTTTATATGCAAAAATAAAAAAATAAGACATATTTAGACTGTAATAAATAATCACTATCTCTTTACTTATGCAACAATCAGTATTTGGCAAGTCACACTTTAATAATACTGGGGTCTTCTTTGATCTGTTGAGAGATTATTCCCGGAGTCTAGTCAGTCAGAATCACGTCTATTTTGTTGTGACTTACATACAGAAAGGTCATCATACACAGAAATTCGAAAAATTTACTGTGAAGGGGTGAGATTTACATGGCCACCACCGCCTTTCAACCGACTAGATCATCAGGATGAATAGAAAATGCAGATAAGATTTGGTCAGCACCATTCAGCAGTGCAGGTCATAGACTCATAATGGTAGAGAAGACACTTGGGTTTTGCGGTATTTATTGATTAGTTAGCAATGACACCAAAAATCGTACCCCTGATTAAATTTGTACACTTGTTTTGAACACGACAGTCTATCCTCTCTCTCTCTCTCTCTCTCTCTCTCTCGAGTTTTGCCCTAAAACTCACCATTTTCTCTCTGTGCACCAGAATTAAACAAAGCCCTTGATCAGCTCTTCAATCTGGACAAATTAGTCACAGCAGTTTGGTCCCATGGGATGTTCGGTTTTCAGGGATGATGGTGGTGGATGATCAGATGCAATGCAAAGAGTGTTGCAAGATCATTAACTTAAGATCTATCAGCATCTTGTTTCCTGTCATCGAGGAATAGAGATTATCAAAGGTTGTGTGCGGATATGGAATTGCTTGGGGAACTGCTTCATTAATGTCAGACGATCGGTCTCTTTTCAGCTGGGAGGAACTTGGTCATGTCTATTTAAGATCAATACCGATTTGTAATTTACATAATGCCGATGCCCCATTAAATAAGCTATTGTAGATGCTATCATGCTATTGCCATTTCTAAGCATATGCATTTGCTTAATGTGACGGTCCATTATTCATCTTGGTCCAAAACAAGTTCAAAAGTGCCGATGGATGAGCCTTTTCTCCAAGTATTTTGATATGGATGAGAAATTTTCTAAAGCGTGAAATGCTAGGAAGAAATGGTTATGTGGAGTCACTAGTGATTAAAGCATTTTGGGGTGGATAAATTCGTGAGTATAATCCCATAAATTGATTAAGTGCGGGCCTTTTATCTTCGCAGGTAGTCCTGGCCAGGAGATAAGAAAAATTTACGCGCGGTTGGGAAGATCAATGGATGACCTTAGATTTCCGAGCTCAAAATTTTAAAATGTCTTGAATATTTAGTTTGTTATTGTTGTTTCTTTAGTCATAGGTAGATGGTATTTCACAAATAAGTAAATTACCTTCCTGCCAGATATCTCATAGTCAAAGCTACAAATTTATGATTTTGTTAAAAACTTTTTTATTTGTTTTCTTTGAACACTTTGATACTTCCCTTGCAATAAGTACATATCAAGAGATATATCCATCTACTGTGTCTTCTTTCATATGGTCATACATTCCATTTCTAATTATACGTTCATCTATTGTGTCATACAAACAATGCTAAAGTAGCATTACATAACATATAGGATCATTCATTGTTTTAATTATACTTATAAGGAACACCACCTCAATGTACTTTCTTCCTGCAAACTTGATAGGATGGCAATTGTGTATCTAAATTACCTACTATGAAGATGTATGTTAGTCTCGATCACAACCCGTATGCTGAAAGAAAATTTTCTACCGACGGTGCATGCTATAAAAATCCAATGTGTTTTTTCCATTTATGTAAAAACAGATTAAAATTATATTTCAGTGACTGCTTATGTAAAAATCGGTGTACCCGAACCCTATTTTTTGTAAAAATAAAATTCCCATCTCTCCTTGTTCTCCTCGAAAGTGTCCTATCCAACCCTAAGCTCGACCCATCAAACCCAACCAACTAGACTGAGGCAATTAGGAGACCTGAGCTATAAGCATTTACTGTGCATTTCCTCTTCTTCTCCACTCTTTCCTGGAAAACAGTTGGGAGGCATTTCTTGAAGAATTTGCCTGCTGGTTTGGTTGGTGATGCACAACTCAAGAAAACTTGGCAACCCATAAATGATTGGTAAAGGGTGTGATAAATCTGTCCCGACTGTTTAAGGGGTGTGTTCTTAAAGCCTTTGTTTAGTAATGAATACCTCCACAAAAAGATTGAAATAGCATTAACACAACAATTTATTCCTCATAATCACCTGATAGATGCCCTTGTTAACCAATCTTGACTTTTCTTGCATGATGCTTGTAGATTTTAAACTCGTTGAATTCGAGCATGTTCCCGATCGCAAGACAAGGAAGCTAGCAATTATATCGGCCCCTCGCGGGATGACTTGAATTACCTCTCTCTAATAAGGCTCAACAATGGCGTGTCCCTGTTCATATGAGAATCCGGAATAGATCCGGAGAGTACTTTATATCTTTAGCAGCATAGGTCTCGAATGAGAAGATAAACTACGGAAATTATGATTCTCCAAATCACGGGTTTTCCATCTTGAATGATGGGCGGGGTAAAATATCATTCAGTAATTGAGGAACGATGAGGAAATTGTGGAGTGAAATGTGCCCAATTCCTTTTGCTAGTTTGTGAATGCTCTTTAACAATGGTTGAAGTATTTATTGTAGTTTGAGAATGCAGATTGATAAGACAAAGTGAAGTAGATATACCCACTGCTGGGACGAGAGGCTGGTGATGGAACGTGTGGTTTTTAATAGCAATTCGGGTGACTGCTATTAACACTGCAATGTTACATCCCTCGCAGAGACAATTTCACAATTAAAACTGTAGTTGGACTTATTTGAATTCACAACCATCTGTCATCTAACATGTCCAAGTACAAAATCTTAAAATTACATCCCCCACACGGTCACTTAAATACAATTGCCGTACTCTCTCTCCCTCGCGCGCCCATGTGCGTCATCGTTTTCAGTGCACACGATAATGTACAACTGTATAGGTCAGTTGTGCATGTAAGTGAACAATAGATTGTATTTGCATGAGATGAGTGTCATTTTGGTCTTCTTCCATATGGATTATGAGCTCTCCAGTGTTTTCTGACCTTTTTCAAATCACGGCCATGAACTTTATTTTCTCAATATGTAGAAAGTTAATGAGCTAACATTCACTCCCCACCCCACCTTCAATAGATGCTGTGCCCTTCTATGAGCTCTTCTCAATACAATCCCCCAGGCGGATGAAGAAAACAATGGCAAAAATAATGCATTTTGGAGTAATATGGGGTGTGCGGTGCTCTTCTATGTAGTTCAAAACATTTCTGACCAAGCCTTTGTCATTGAAACACATAGGAAAAACCTGTGACTGGATGCTTCAACAGAGCAAATGTCTTCAAATTCCGGACCTTCCTAACATTTGAATGGATTTTCCAACATGGCAAATAATCCAAGGGTGAAATTCTCCACTCTTTTATGTAGAATATCAACTCTTTACTTTCTCATCTGGCCTGATGGAATCTATAGTAACAAAAGACTGCAATAATAGTTTGTCGTCCCGATTCCGATCTCTAGTCCACTATAAATTATTCCTGCTAAAATTTACTATGGAATGGAGTCGTTTATACAAGTACCTCTAGGAAATCTTTTCACATTGTAATCAATATGCGCAGGCTATCTCACCCAATGTGGTTGTATTAAGCTCAGTCATGGTCCCTCATGCGCTCGACGCTCCAACAAGACGATCATCATCTAATCCCTTATATATCATTTTTGTAGAAGAATCTACATCTCAAGTATCACAACTTAAATTACACACATATCATCAAGCGCTTACAACATGCCCTCTTTTATAGTTAGCAGTGACAATGTGACTGGAACCTAGGATAAACACAAAAAGCAGAGGAATGTAGTTAATACCATCAACATACTTTGCTAATGTGAAGGTGCTGTGACAGGGAAGTGTCGGCACGACTTAGTCGTTTCTTCTTGTATCTCCAAGCAACTTGGATGCGAGTTGCTGCAAGTCATCTCCGGTATGATAACAGTTAAGAATAATGATGCGGAAGAGAGAAATGTGAAATTTGTATATATTTCAATATATATATTAATGAAGAATACATCAACCTATTTATAAGCTTTATTAGATAACTATTCTAAGATAATATCTCAATCAAGATATACACAATCAAAGAGAGATATATGTGCAATAAAAAATAATTGTAGTGATGGAGGATCAATCATAGATGCTATTTGCGAGAAGTTAAGGCACAAAACATACATCAAAGGAAGCAAGATCATGCACCTCAGTGTTCTTGTTGAAAAGATGATTGTCATTGCCAGCAAGAAAATTGAGAGCAGACGAGAAAATGGGACAAGTTTATGCAAAGGAGATTTTTGCGGCAAAGAGCTTCTAGCTCGGTGCCTTGAGAGTTCTCCTCTAAACAAAGGTACATATCGCAATCTTTCTGAATAGTCTTTACTTATCGAATGACTGGACATATTAAGAGCATTCCAGAATATATGATATTGAAGATGGACAAATGTTAAGATCACCTGGAAACTGGTTGCTGAGTAATAGGATGATGACATGCGTGACAAATGTTGAAGCCTTTGCACTACGAGCAGAAGACCTTGAAGAAGTCACTAGACTATTTGCAAGATTCCTACGCAAGCCAAAAGCTCAAGGAGTGATAAGGTTCTTACTCTTTCTCAAAAGATGATTTAGCACTACTACATGACAAACCAAGCATATCAATGAACTATAACAAAAAAGTGATAACTAAGTTAACCGTTTCAGATTCTCTCTGTTGTCTCTGTTTTTTCATTCTGATTGTGTCATATTCATCCTTACTTATACATGAGACAGGAGATGGAGAGCAGGGCATCATCACGTCCCGTGAGACAAGGGAGGGAGAGCAAAGTGTGAAGAGTGAAAAGAGCATAGCGGAATCGCGAGTCAGGAGGGAGTGCAAAGCGTAAAGAGTGAAGAGAGAGGGAAGCTCACGCAATGCGTGAAACAATCGGAGGGAGAGCGAGACTGTGGAGTGAAGAGAGAGAGAGAGAGCCCTACGAGAGTTTGAATATTTTCTGATAGGAGAGCTGCGATCGACACGTGTCACACAGTGAGTGGACTCATGCATGACTGACGTGGTATAATTAGGGTATGTAATATTTTCTCGAGGCCAACCCCTCTCTTTTCTGCATGAGAAGTTAGTGACTCCAAGTTTGCCACGTGGACTCCACCATGCATCGTAACGTGGCCATTAGAGAGGGGAAAAGTGAGAGAAACTTGGTTGTAGAGAGAGAGAGCGCGCGCGCCATGTGAAGAGAAAAATGGCGTGCACAAAACTGCTACGCGTAACTTTGGTACGAAACTTGAGGATATTTTTGCACCATTTCTTGGCAACTTCTTGAGAGTCCATGTTTGGTACATGAAGTCCCGTGAAGACTAAGTTCGAATGGAGGTCTACTTGGTCAAATTTTGAGCTGATTCTAGCTTTCGTGGGATCATTCTAAGCTTCAAAACGCAGTGTAATGGCACCAATTAGAGAGAGTGAGAGAAATTCGAGCGTTGCACTTGCCCAAAACAAACTTGTTATGGTTCAAGAGAAAACGACTCTCATTCTTAAAAATGGCGATGACCTTTTTATATATATATATGTTCAAATTTGTATCAGATAGGAAAACTAAATGGGAACTATTCAATGTAGAATGAGAAAAAGGCTAAGGAAGTTTCGGTTTGACAGGACAATTATTATCAAGACCCAGTGACTCGACCATGAGGCGAAATGGTTAAAAAAAAAGATGAATTTTCTTTTTCCTTTTTAATTGGGGCTAACTTGATCTTAGGTGCATGGGCTTTCAAATCAAATGAAAGATTCACCTCCCTTTTCTTCAAGGGAAAAAAAAAAGAAAAGGATTCTCCAAAGTCCATAGATTCCAGCAAGCCCAACCCGGCAAATAAGCGGGCAGTGGGGGCGGGCCCATTTCCCAGCATCCCATTAATTCAGCCCGTTTAATTCTCAGCCTGTTGTAAGACCACGCCCGGTTGATTGACGTTAACAAAACTTACCCAACTCCGAGTTCGATTTTGTCGATGGAAGTGATCGCAGCTATACTTTTGTCCATATGGAAACAGAGGAATCCCAAAGTCTTCCGCGACAAAGAAAGTCGAACATAATTTCATTTTGTCATAATTTTCATAAAATGTGTCTTATATACTTAGCAATTCATAATAAATAACCACTTGCACGGGACGTCTGATTAGCAATGGCCCCGTAAAATCGTATCACCGATTAAATTTATACACTTATTGAACTCGACAGTCCATCCTCTCTCTCTCTCATTTTGCCTCAAAACTCACCATTCTCTCTCTAACATATAGGATCTTTCTTTTTGATAATTATAATTAGGACATTTTTGTGAGTAACGGGGTCGGTCAAAACTTTAACATTCTTCATGCGAACAGGAAAGGATGGCATGTGTGCATCCAAATTGTCTTGTATGAAGATGTACGCATGTCTTGATCACAACCCGCATACAGAAAGAAAAATTTCTACCGACGGTGCATGCGTACAAGCCCCATGTAATTATTTCATTTATTTATGTATTAATAGATGAACATTTCCTTTCGCCGTCTGCTTTGTAAATATCGATGTGCACTACCCGTATTTTCAGTAAAAAAAAAATCAAATTCCTGTCTCTCCTCCCTCAGCGCAACTAGATTGAGGCCAATCAGGAGACAAGGAGGCTAGCAATTATATCTCGCCTTACGGAATGACTCGAATTACGCCAATAGATGCGTAGAGTACCTTGTAACTTTAGTGGCGAAGAACTCGAATAAGAAGATTAATATCCAAAATTTATATTTTTTTTCCAAATCAGGGTTTTTTTTCATCTCCAGCGATGAGCATGGTTAAATATCATTATAAGGAAATTGTGGAGGGAGAGGTGCCCAATTCTTTCTGCTAGTTTGTGAATGCTCTTTAACAATGGTTGAAGTGTTTGTTGTAATTTGAGAGTGCAGATTAATATGACAAAGTGAAGTAGATACCAACTGCTGGGAGGAGAAGCTGGTGATGGACCGTGTGGTTTTCCATAGTAACGGGAAAATTGTCTAAAAAGTTTTAAATTTATTGCGATTTTGTCAATTCAGTCCTAAACCTTTTAATTGTGTCCTAAACATTTTCACGTTTTGCCAATTTCTACGTGGCACGGCCAGCGTTGACATTGACAATTTTTAATAGTTTTTTAGTTTTATATTTTCCTTCTTTTCCTTTTTTTTTTCTTCACTTCCTCCTCTTGCCGGTCACCAAAGCTAAAGTCGAGGGCCGACGAGGTCGACCTCTTTGGCCTCTGGTGAAGCTCACCCACCGCTGGCGAGTGCGAGCTCGCCCTCACCATCAATGGGCAAGGTCAACCTCGCCCTACCATTGGGGAGGCCGACCTCGCCTAGCGATGATGAGGTCGAGTCCACCTAGCCATAGCGAGGCCAACCTCACCTAGCGACAATGAGGTCGAGTCTTGCCAAGGGCAAGCAATGCTTGCCTGAGGCCAACAAGGACCTCGTCGAGGCTTGGCGACCAACAAGAGGAAGAAGGGAAGAAAAAAAAACAAAAGAGTAAATAAATAAATAAATTTGAAAAAAATATTATTAAAAATTGTCAATGTTCGTGCCACATAAGCCATGTCCGCAATTTCTGGCCAAAATTGACATGATGGACTCAATTGACAAAATGTGAAAAGGTTCAGAAATCAATTGGTATAATTAAAATGTTTAGGATTGAATAGGCAAAACTACAGTAAATCTAAAACTTTTTGTACAATTTTCCCTTGCTATTAATTAGGTTCAGTCAAGAGCCCCAGACGGCAGAAGAAGAAACCATTTTGTTTACCTCGTATACAGGCCCAAACCCGCCTCTTCCAAGCTTTTTCTCATCCGAGAAGTCATTCGTCGCTTGTAGAACGATTTCTAAATCAAACAATGGCACGTCCATGCCTTCTTCTTTTTTATCATCCTCCTCAAACCGTCATGAATCCATCCACATTTCGATACGCTTCTCGCCGTCATATAGACGAAAGCCGGGATTTTCCCGAGTGCTTTCCCTGCTCCCTGAAGCGCCAGCTCTAGTTACTAATTGTTTTCTATCTCATTGTCGTATTTATAATATTGACAGATCAAAAGAATGCATCTGCTTAGTGATTACCTTGCGTACATCCATGCTGCCTGCTCATGTAAAATAAGCCACCAAAGACAAGGATGAAAATTGCGGCACCGTATAACTACTGTATTTTGGACATAAGTGAAAATAGAATAATTGTAGATACAGAGACTCGCTAAATTGATAGAAAAAAAAATAACAAGAGAAAAAAAAATATAGCTTTTCTTTCATAGTTGCTAGCTAGTTTTTGATTTATCAAGTCACATTTGAGTTGCTTATTGACATTACTTTACTATTTTATTACGAAGAAGGAAAGTGGGACTTGCATGCAAAAAAGAAAAAAGAATAAACAAAAAAAAGTTTTTTCTTATCACTTTTGTAAAGTTGTAATAGAAGTAGTGGTCATATAAAAAATAGTATGGTCAAAACATTTTTTAAAAAAAATGTCGAAGTCAAAGGATGGGTTGACAAAGTTTGGACCTGAGATGAGAAACCGCTTTGACTTTTATCAGCAACCATTGATGCACGCACATACGTCAAATTAACAGAAAAACCAACAAAACATCAGAAGCCGCTTTGACTTTTATCAGCAAAACACAGTGCACGAGAATAATTACTTCAATGAGCGACCTGAAGATGAAGATAACGACATGTGCGCGGTCAAAATTCGGATTATGCAATCGATGGGATGACTTTTATTTACAAATCACATGAAATCTAAGACCCCTTCTTGCACGAGTATTGAAAGATCGCTTGCAATGACATGTCAAAGACAGACTTCCTCAATTCTACTATTTTTTCACCCCCTTTTTTTTTTTTTGCTAAGGATCTCTATTTTTTCTCATTTATCAGTATTCCCCACAAAGACAGATAGACGCATGTTATAATAATTAAATATTAAATTACGTCTTTATCTAGCAGTAATCCCATAAAATCTTACTTGGTACAAGAACAGAAAGTCATGAGTTCAAATCTTTCCAGACCCCCATTTACCTCTCCCACAAAATCTCACAATGCACAAACAAGAAACAACCATGGATGTAGTACTAAGTTCAAGACGCGAAATGTCGTTGATCAGGTTTGAAACAGCCACGACGCCTCTGTCAACGCACAATGGGCTAACTTCAACTTATTTGGGCGCCGTCGAGGTGGTTGTACTTTGTAGCTCTTCCATGCATGTTGGTGTATCTCTATGTGTTTTCTGGATGGTTAATACCAAGAAAAACTCCAAATTGGTACGCCTATGACAAATTTACCCTAAACTAATTTTGTAATCACGAAAAATCCCAAGCTGATACATTTATAACAAATTTACCCCAAACTGGTACACCAATGATAAATTTACCATTTATTAGTTTTCGTCAAATTTTACAGTCAAATTGTTGAGTTTGATGACACATAACAGTTGACAAGATGTACCAATTTGGGATTTTACCTTCCGTTTGTCACAGGTGTGTCGGTGTAGAATTTTTCATGGTATTAACCCAATTTATCGAAAACTAACGGAATGTAAATTTATCATAAGTGTACCAGTTTGAGGTAAATTTGTCATAAATGTACTAGTTTATGATTTTTCTTGGTCAAAAAATTAGTTTTTGGTAAATTTATCACATGTGTACCAGTTTAGGATTTTTTATGGTATTAACCATTTTCTAGATGAACTTGTGTGCACGTAATAGTCAAAGTCATAAGGTTTAGTTGAACCAGCAACTTCAGCAGCCATACAATTCAATTTGTTGTGCGCTCCTACATTTCTTTTAGTCTTGTTCTATGTGCACACCGATAACGAAAGCTAACTAAAAGAATTCTTAAGAAGGCCGCACCATAACAAATAGAAGTATTTACCAACTTTCCTTATCTTTCTTGCTCTGTTCTTCTTTTTTCATAGTTCTTGCTCTGTTATTTTCATTATTATTATAGGTCGGCAGGACTAAACCCAACCCAAAAGCGAGATCGATATTATCCTTATAAAACTTCTTCCAATCTGTCTCTTTCTATTGGCCTGCAATAAAGAGAGGACAAAAATTTTAGCTGCCATTTAATTTAATTTTTTTTTTTAACACGGAAGCGCATCTAATAAGTGAAAGGAAAATCACAATCCGTGAAATACGGGAAAAGTACAAAAAAAAAGTCATAAACCCATTGCATTGGTACTGATTCAGTCATAAACCTTTTAATTTGATCAATTTAATCCTAAACATATTGTGTTAGTATCAATTGAGTCCATCCCACCAATTTTGACTTAAAATTGCTAACATGGACGCCGGTCATCTTACGTGACACAGCCCTCTAGCATTAACATTTTTAAATAATTTTTTTGCTTTTCTTGCTTTTTTCTTTACTCTTTTTTTGCTGAGGGACATTAAGGGCCGCTGGCTAACCCACACCAGCCATAGGAGAGGGCCGAGATGCCTTCGTCTACCATGGGTGAGGTCGTTTAGATTGGGGCGAGGGCCGCAAAGCCCTCGCAAGATCTGAGCGTTGTGTAGCCCAAATCTGGCAAAGGCGTTGCGACCCTTACTAGATCTAGGTGAGGGGCCGCATACCCTCACTTTGGTCAGCGAGGGCGTGGAAGCCCTCGCCAGGCTTTTAACCACAATGAGGGCATCACAGCCCTCACCAAATTAGGGCGAGGGCCACAACGTCCTCGCTGTGGCTGACAAGGGCATTGGGCAAGGGTATTGTGGCCCTCACCCAGAGCTGATGAGGGTTGGTCAACGGCCATTACCAACCAGAGAGAGAGAGAACAAAAAAGAAAAAAAATTGAAATATTATTTAAAAATGTCCGTATCAATGTCGAATGTGCCACATGGACTACTGGCGTCCACACCAACGATCTCTAGCCAAAATTGATTGAATGGACTCAATTGCCACTAATGTAAAAAGATTTAGAGCTAAATTGGTGCAATTAAAGGTTTATAACCAAATTGGAATTTGATACAAATGCAATAGGTTTATGATCTTTTTAGTATCTTTTCCTGTGAAATACTTAACTAATCTGGATCATGTTATCATTTTTTTATGTCCAAATTATTCAGTGATCCTTATGTACATGGATACATATAAAGGTTGTACTGAGATGGATATATGAGCATGGGGCTATTGTGATAGTAAAGAGGTTCAACAAAGAGAGAATGAAAAAGAACCTGCAAATCTTAGGATGGAAACTTAACCAAGAGGATTCGGACAAGATCAAGCTTCAGTTCCCATAGAGAAGAGGATGTCCTAGTGACATGTTCATTTATAAGGATGGGCCTTACAAAATATTGGATGAGCTCACGGATGGAGATGCTTATATACCTACATTTGTATAGCTTACATGATCAAGTGTAACTATATGATGAATCTCTTGCTATGAATTGAACCTTGTGTTTTTATTGACACGGTCTTTTCTTTCATATTATGTTTCTGAAAATAGTCTTGATGGTGAGCCTAATGAGATATCTTATAAGTAGAAAGAAAGCCAATTCTCTTTTTAGCTCGAAAGCTTAGTTTAGGATCTTCCAGATAATTGCATTGCATGCATACATGAGAAGGGCAACTTGTTAGCTCTACCCTATTTTTCCTCCACGCATGAATAAGTTTTCAATGAACTTAATATACGTACTAAAACGAATTTGGACAATCAAATTTTGGTAGATCCCACATGAGATTCATCATATGAGATCCCCAAGTTTTAATGACCAACTTTATCTTGATACATATAAGAGATTTATCAAATAATTGCACGCATGCATGACCAATTCAATGGAAAAATTGTCAAAAAAGTCCTAAACCTATTGCATTTTGCCGATTCAGTCCTAAACCTTTCAATTTTGCTGATTCAGTCCTAAACCTTTTTATAATTTTCCGATTCAGTCCTTCCGGTGAATTGAGCCCGGAAAATGCTTACTTGGACACCCAGTCAGCGCCAGCCGTCCTACGTAGATGGACCGGCGCTGATGTGGACGCCGGGAATTTTTTTTTTCGGTTTCTGGGCAATTTGCCCCAAATCAAAACGCAGCTAAACTTAGCCCTAAATCAGAACACAACCTTGCTTGCCCAACTCCACCAACTACATCAATTTTCCCCAAATCAAAACACCGTAGCTTGCTTGACGTCGCTCCGGCACAGGCCGACGACGGCCGACGGTGCTGGACCACGGCCTCGTGAGGGAGGAGGACGAGGACGAGGACGAGCTCGAGAGGAACTTCCGCGAGCAGCTTGTCTGATGACACTCGACGACGGCCGACGACGCTCAACGATGTTCGGGAGCAACCGAGGGATTTTCGCGAGCAGCTTGTGAAGGAGGAGGAGGGAGACGAGCTGGGGAGGAATGAGGATGAGGACAAGCTCGGGAAGGACTTCCGTGAGCAATTCGTCCGACGACCCTTGACGACACTCGACGATGTTCGGAAGCAACCGAGGGATTTCCACGAGCAGCTCGTGAGGGAGGAGGACGAGGACGAGCACGGGAGGGACTTCCGTGAGCAGCTCATCCGACGACGCTCGACGACGCTCAACGAGACCCAATTCGACAGAGGAGGAGGAGGACAAGCCACGGTCGCGCACTTCGTCGAGACCCAATTCGACGTTGAGACCCGGATCACCCATCACGACTAAAAGTATGCTTCCTTTTGGACTCTCCCACTTTGCAATGCAATTTATTTCAGCTCTTGTATACACAAGTAGAGCTCAAGATCTTGAGTAATATTCAACCCGTTCGACAAAATGCCTTACTAATGTTAGAATGCATGTCTGTACGAGAAAGTGAGTTCAATAGTAACATCATTCAATGTTGAACTTCACCTTATCAGATCATTGTCATTTGAAGTGTTCACGTTTTCCATTAACGCTTGATTCGAGAACTTCACCTGATCAAGGTTGTCTTAGAAAGAAAGTAGCCATAAAGATGGTGGCCCCACAAGTGAATACCTCCCATCAAATTTTTCACATGATATGAAAGTAAACATTGGCAAATCATATAATGAGACATATGGACAAAATTTAAGACACTTAAGTTTTTGCTATAAAAAAAAAAGACAAGTTTTTCAATATGCTTAATAATAGTATAATATTTCACATTAGCACGACTTAACATTGTAGAGCAAGGAGGAAACTAAGCATATAGCCCATACCAATCTGAGTGTTTAATTAATATTTGGTTGTAAAATAGTCTTTAATTATACTATTTATACTGAATGTTTGTGGCAAATTGTCTTCACATGTGTCATTATGTTGACCCTTTATTAATATAGTTGTCTTTTTGTATAGGGTCAATATGAGCGGCAAATCAGGATTGGTTTGCCTTTTCCATGGTGGAAAATTGGTCTGACGCCCAATGCTTGAGTATGTTGGGGGGAAGATGGATCTAGTATACGTAGATATCAACTCAATGAGTTATAAAAAGTTCATCACAAAAATCGAGGACGGGTTAAATGGTAAATTTGAAAAGCTTTATTTTAAGTATCCTGAGAAGTGTCTGGAAGATGGTTTGAGATTTATATTTGATGATAGCACTGTTATTGATCTACTTTCCCATCATTTGCATCGGGGGTGTGTTGAGGTATACAGAGAATATTTTGACGATGAGGTAGGTGAGGGCATTGGTGAGGGTGCTAGTCAAGGTGAGGGCATTGGCCAAGATGAGGGCATTGGCGAGGGTGCTAGTCAGTGTGAGAGCATTAGTCAAGATGATGGCATTGGTGAGGGTGAGGAAACTGATTCAGATAACGAACACTCAGACTTCCTAGTTGATGCAAAGTTTTTTTACTGATGATGAGAATACGGACGATGAGGACCTTGTAGAAGGACGGAAGAACATTAGGGAATTCCACAAGAGGGCCAGAAAGGGTGGGATTATAGCAGAACCACTTGCAAGAGTTGTACCATCCCAACAATTTATAGAAGAATCATCTAATCCCCAACGATTTGATATGGTTATTGCTGAAGCTGGTTACCAAACAGACTACAATGAAACAAATGGAGATGAGAGTTTGGATTCTGATGTAGAGCAAGAAGATGTCGATGTGACAAGAAGGAAAAGTAGGTTTCCAAGTTACGATCCTAACTGTGCAATACCTATTTTTGCTACATCTATGAAGTTTGATGATGGTAAGCAATTTAAAAATGCTCTCAAAAAGTATTCTGTGGCCAAGCGTAGAGAGATAAAATTTGTCAAGAATGAAAAGAAATTTGTGAGAGCTAAATGTGCTGATGAAGATTGTCCTTGGAAGATTTCTGCATCTTTTGATGTTAGAAGTGGATCATTCCATGTGAAGACCTACTCCGCATATCCTGCTTTCATTTAGTTGCATGTTGCTCTGCAATGCTAACTCTTTAAAAGTCAATCTTCATGCTGTTCGGTAGGTGTGTGCTAACATCAATCAATCTCTATATGCATTCCCTTTTCTCACTGCAGGATGGTACTCTGCAGAGTCTTTTTATGTCTCTGACTCTCTATCCTGGCTTTAATTTTTGGTGTTTCAAATTTTGAACAACTCATGTGTCGCAAATTCTTTATACAGACTGCCATGCATATTTTTCTTCCACATTAGAACTGAAGCAGACTCAGTGCATGTACAATTCTGATTACCATAGGACGAATTTAAAAGTTGAATCAGTTTCAGCATTGGTCACAAGCACAAGGACGATGCCGGTGCTTAAATCATTGAAAATCCGACACTCTGTAACTTCTGCTGGGGGTTGAACCTCTAGAAAAAGTCGTCAATGCCTAAGAACATTGCCACAAATCCATTGGATTACCAATGACAAATTTTCTTTCCATATCATAAGAACATTGCCACAAACATATGTGCTTTTCATATTACAAACAAACTTTACTTCATTCATCCCACAAACAGAAAGCACATCTTGACGAATACAAACTATGTTTCGAGATAACACACTCTATGGCAAACTCATACAATGTGTTATTACTATAAACAACAACAACACAACCACAATTATCTTCAATCTAGAATTTTCTTTCTTCAGGTTTGCTGAATCTTGTTTCACTTGTTTCATTTGTGCCTTGAGAGCTTTTACTTCAGCATCTATTGAACAACCATCATCCTCATTATGGGTCGACATTGGTTCTTCTTCGACATTACTGCAATGAAAACTTTTGGACATACTCCTTGTTGACACACTCCTTGTTGATTGACTAAATTCCCCGTCAACCCAAATAAAAAAACTGCAACTTTCCCCTTTGCTATTGTGGTTGTATCTTGGGTAGCCATGGTATCGTCTTCCCCGATTTTCCTCCGTCCTTGCTGTTCGTAAAGGAGATTTGAGACCACAATAGCAAAACACGCACGTACTATTGTCGATTGGAGGGACCGACGTCATCGATTGTGCCATCTGCAAGGGAAAAAGTAAGGATAGCATAAGACTAAAGAGAATCCAAATGGACACATTCTATGAGTTTAGACATGACCAGAACCTAGAACATTCTTTTATGTAGAGGCCTATCCGAAACATCAAATAACAAAGGATCCTCACCTTCTGGATTCCCTCACATGCATACAAAGGAGGATTCATTTTGTCTAACCAAATGTCCAGTTTTACCACTCGCATGAACAAAAAATGAAAGCAGGATATGCGGAGTAGTTGACAAGTATCTATTCATAGCCAAGCAAAAGGCAGCAATCTAGTAGAACAATACATAATAAGAGCATACAGCGTGTCTCAAATAATCTTTGATCATATCTAAAAGCAACAGGTAGAAAATGCCAGTATGCAGCACAATTAACGCATGTGCACCCTTGCTTGCTGAATGTTGATGGTAGCAATATATGAAGAGGCATCAGTTAATTAAAAATATAGACTTCTATCTCAATGTCTGGAGCATCGGAGAACCCTTCTTATCACTAAGAAGACCCCTCAACATCCTCTTTGCGACCTGAACCGCAAGGAAAATCAAGTCAAACTCTGAAGTAGCCCCAAAATCTACGCAAAAGGCGAACCACATTATGAATCTCGAAACCAATATCTTCAAGCAGAACCCTCAAGTGAACTAATTGCCCTCCGAATTGCCTTGATTAGTCGCAAAACTAAGCTTCAACGAATGGCAATGAGATTTGGTGCGATCTAGAACACACGAAGCACGCAAGCCAAGCATGAATCAACACGAGAGAAAAAGAAAAAAAAAAAGACAACAAACCCGTAGACCTTGATGGGTCTCGACGAACTGCGCGACCGTGGCTCGTCCTCCTCCATCGAATTGAGTCTCGTCGAGCGTGGTCAGCTGTCGTCAAGCGCCGTTGGCCGTCGTTGAGCGTTGTCGGATCAATTGCTCACGAGTTGCTCGCGGAAATCCCTCGGTTGCTCCCGAACATCGTCGAGTGTCGTCGAGGGTCGTCGAACGAGCTGCTCACAGAAGTCCCTCCCGAGCTCGTCCTCATCCTCCTTCCTCCCCAGCTCGTCTTCCTCCTCCTCCTTCACGAGCTGCTCGCGAAAATCCCTCGGTTGCTCCCGAACATCGTCGAGCGTTGTCGGCCGTCGTTGAGTGTCGTCAGACGAGCTGCTCGCGGAAGTTCCTCTCGAGCTTGTCCTCCTCCCTCACGAGGCCGTGGTCGACCGTGGTCCAGCACCGTCGGCCGTCGTCGGCCTGTGCCGGAGCGACGTCAAGCAAACTACGGTGTTTTGATTTGGGGAAAATTGATGTAGTTGGTGGAGTTGGGCAAGCAAGACGTGTTCTGATTTAGGGCTAAGTTCAGCCGCGTTTTGATTTGGGGCAAATTGCCCAGAAACCGAAATATATAAAAAAAAAAAATTCCCGGCGTCCACATCAGCGCCGGTCCGTCCACGTAGGATGGCCAGCGCTGACTGGGTGTCCAAATAAGCATTTTCCGGGCTCAATTCGCCGGAAGGACTGAATCGGAAAATTATAAAAAGGTTTAGGACTGAATCGGCAAAATTGAAAGGTTTAGGACTGAATCGGCAAAAGTGCAATAGGTTTAGGACTTTTTTAACAATTTTTCCCCAATTCAATCCAAGGATAAAAATCCTGTGTAGGTGATAGTCAAAATATAAGATAAGGTACAATGAACGGCATTTTCGGCAGCCGCACACAACTCAATTCATGTTTTTCTTTGGTAAATAATTCAATTCATGTTTGATTAAGTATTACTTGCTCTTTGACCCAAAAAAAAAAGTATTACTTGCTCCCAGTCAATTACTTGTTAAAGAGACTTTCCATCTTTTTATGCTTGAGTTCATTTTCTTCCGCTCGATATGAAAGCATGCATTCCTTCTCATAAAACCGTCAAAGAAACCTTTCGAGATCTTACACCTCTCTCTCTCTCTCTCTCTCTCTCTCTCTCTCACGCAGAACACACAGCACCAATGTCCAACGTCGTCGTCCCAGAAGTGGTGCTGAGCTCGGGCACGAGGATGCCGCTGATCGGGATGGGTGGGGTCGCGAGCAATCTGCCCCCGCCCGACGTGCTGACATCCATATTCCTCGACGCCATTGAAGTTGGGTACCGCCACTTCGACACGGCGGCATGCTACGGCTCTGAAGAGGCGCTCGGCCGGGCCGTCGCTGAGGCCGTGGACCGAGGGCTTGTCAAGAGCCGCCGCGACATCTTCATCACCACCAAGCTCTATTGCACCGACGCTCATCCGGGTCTTGTTCTTCCCGCTCTCAAGAAGTCACTCCAGTAATTTTTCTTATTATTTGCCTTCTGATCTCTTCCTGTTTATTTTTACTGCTCGGCACTATATCCAGTTCTAATAACTGCTAAGTCAGCAATTAACTTTAAGGACCATACAAGAAGTTCTTCCGTACAAAAATTTACACGATAAATATTAATTTTCACTTCGGTACATTATTATCAATTGCATGCATTAGGTTTTTCCAATCTTTCCTTTATATTATTTTTCTGCTTTTTTTTTTTCCTTCATGTTGAATTCATGTTTGTTCTTTTGTTTTTTTGGGCACTTGATTTATGTAGGCGGCTAGGGTTAGAGTATGTGGATCTGTATCTAATCCACTGGCCAGTGAGAGTGAAGGAAGGAACCGAAGGGTTCGATTTCAAAGGCAAGATGTTGCCGTTTGACATGAAAGGGACATGGGAGGCCATGGAAGAGTGCTCCAAGCTGGGCTTGGCCAAGTCCATTGGAGTCAGCAATTTTGGCACCAAGAAGCTCTCTCAACTCCTCTTGCATGCCGCAATACCTCCTGCAGTTAACCAGGTAAAAAGAAAGATTATTTTGTGTAAATATATTTAACATTCATAATTTCTTCAAATTTTATTTGGAGTAATAATATCAATTCAAGATTTTCTTCAAGATTTGTTTCTATTCGTTGTTGGTTTATCATGACTTAGGTGGAGATGAATGTGGGATGGCAACAAGAGAAGCTAAGGGCGTATTGCAGAGAGAAGGGAATACATGTGAGTGCGTGGTCTCCATTGAGCGCGTATGGAGCTTCTTGGGGTTCATTGGTGGTTGTGGAGAGTACTGTGCTTAAGGAGATTGCTTTCGCCAAAGGAAAGACCGTGGCTCAGGTAATTTGCATATCTCTGTTCACCACCATTCGGTAAGACTCTACTTATGGAGAAGTAGACATGGAGGCTTTCATGGTTACTCTGAACAGGAGATACTGTAGAGCACGGGATTTATTATATCTAAACCAAGTGCTATCCCAGTCAAATCGAACCCTTGCGAGCCGGTTTTCATAATATTAAAAAAAATAATAGCAATCAAATCATAAATAAATTGATTTCAATCGTTTATTTGCAAACTACTACATATCACAGGTAAACGCATTTGAATACTTAACGTGACTAATTTGGAGAAAGAAAGTGATGTTTTTTCATTTAAAAGGAAGCCTTTAGTTTAGAAATTTCCTCATCAGTTATATAGGTAGACGGCAGAAGAAATTGCATTTGCTTTTTACATGAGAAGGCAATGTGTAACATCTTCCTCCATGCACGTCCTTGTCGATATAGTCTTCCTTAGTATTAAAAAGCTTGTGTGCATGAATAGTCAAAACCATAAAGAGATAATAGGTTTTGTGCACGGCTTCTTCAGCAACCACACAATGCAATTAGTCTTGTGATTCTAGATTAGTGTGGTCTTGCTCTTATGCAATTTTGGACCTATATATTTGAGTGTGATCTGAAAAAAATTAAAGAATTAGTTTTTTTTTTTACCTTTTCAACTTTCAAATACTAATAAGTGGCTTTTCAACTATACTTTTCTCTTTCTTTCTTTGTTAAATGTCAGCGTAATTATTTATTTTTCCGCGGCATGACAAAACCAAAGCTAAATATTTAAGACCGATATTATAGTTACAAAGCATCTTCCATACCCTCTCTCTCTCTCTCTCTTAGTACATTAAAGGAACAAAAACTTTAGTCATCATTTATTTTTTACGTGAAAGCGCACCTAAACCTTAATCGATGAAGAATACTCAGCTAATTTCATAAATCACATGATTCAATTTTCTATATCTCATGTATATATGTGTGTAACTCTAAATATAAACGTTATAGGTTGCGCTGAGGTGGATACATGAGCAAGGGGCAAGCGCGGTAGTAAAGAGCTTCAACAAAGAGAGAATGAAAGAGAACCTGCAAATCTTGGATTGGGGACTTAGCCAGGAGGACCTGGACAAGATCAAGCTTCAAATCCCACAGAAAAGAGGATTTCCCGGTGATATATTCGTTTTCGAAGATGGGCCTTACAAGTCGTTGGATGAGCTATGGGATGGAGATCATTGAATTAGATCACACGTCTAATAATTTATATATATGATGATCACGTATCACTCTCTCCGATGACGATGATAATAATTGCAAACGTTATTTTATAATTTCGTGTTGCAAATCTATATGAAATAAACCTTGTGTTTTCGCTAGAGCAATCTCTTCTCTAACACTATGTTTGGGATAATAGTAATTAAGGAGGGACAGGGGGAAAACGAAAATTGGACATGGAGAATTAAAAGTACAAATGGATATGTGCATATGAAAATAAGTCAAGGTGGTTACGGTTCACCTATAGTTTAGGTATCTCATATTGTAGAAAGGAAATTCTCGAGGTGGTTGCGGCAATCTTGTGAGGCAAGTTACTCCTTATAGTTGAAGCTCGTTTGTTCAGTAAATATTCCCAGTAATATAATACTCGGGCAATTTAATAGGTTGAAAGAGAAATGGATTTGAAACTCGAAGCAATGAACTTACTTCAGTTGATTTCATTAACTTGTTAAGTGTTCATTGTTTTGAAAATTGAGATAAATCTAGGATATTTACTCAATCGCTCTTAAATCTATTGTATGGATGTCAATTCCATCCTAAACTTTTCAATTTTACCAATTTAGTTATAAATCTTTACACAAAATTTCAATTTATTCCTTCCGGTCAATTTTCGCCCATAAATTGCTGACATGGCAATTCAGTCATTACCAACTGTCCTACATTAGACCTGTCAAAATGTCATAGACCCATTTTTTAACCCATATTTGATGGGCTGGGTTGTTGTCTAGAATACTTATATTCTGTAAATGTGTCATAAATGAAGGTAGAAGGACACTACAAGTGTTAAGTCATGTACGGCGCTTACTTTAGTGCCAATTTTTTTTTCTAATCACTTAAGTGCCATTTTTAAAAAAGAAACAATCACTTAAGTGCCAATCCTAATCTCGATCGTTGGCACACCGCCATGTTAGCGATTTCTAGCAAAAACTGGCATAAGTACTACGTTGAAATTTCATGCAAAAATTTAGAACTAAATAGACAAAATTGGAAATTTTATAACTAAATTGGCATCCGTACAATAAGTTTTATGACCAATTGGATGATTTCCCATGATAAATCCCTATTAATAATACTTAATAACTGTTCTGTGACACTAGTTAATAAAAAGCTCTTCACACACTATGCCTAGAATTGTTCAAGGAATACTAATTACAAGTCCAGACATCCGCCAATTAAGTGGTCTTGGGTCGTGAAACTTCGGTCAGGTCCAAACATCCGTGAAAGAAGGGACCTTGAATCTCGACGCTTTGACTTGAGCCACAATAAATTTGAGTTTCAATATGTAGACATCATTGGAATTGGCATCGACTGTCAAGATGAGACCATATAAAGCAACCAACGAGCCCTCTGTATGTAATTTTACCTCGAAAGTGGTCCACTTCAGATTTCTGACGATGCGTTAATCGATTTGGAAATTGGTAGAAGATCAATTGTTCATTTCCAATCGGTCATGTTTCAGCTAAAACCGAGACAACCAAGAACCAGCCGCACCTTGTTGCATTCATGGGAACACAGCATAGAGGAGTTCAACATTATAGGGGAGTTTCATCCAAAGAGAAAATCTTGTAGAAGATTAAGGGGGCCTAATTCCCTAAAAAAACTTCATAAAAAATTTAGGTACAATCCCATCTGCCTGAACTCTTTTTTTTGCCTAAACAAAATCTCAACTTTCACTCTAGTCTCAAATCTGCCCACGAGTCCAAAAATTGCCACTTGTTTCTTTTTATAATTTTGTGTTACTATAGTACTAGATAAGATCATCTTTATAGTGAGGAGTGCAATAAATTTTCAATTAATAATTTTTTTTCAAAAAAATACAAGATAATATGGAGAATCCTGAAACTTGTGAAACCGCAAGTTTCAGCTTCCAGGTTTTAGAATCGCTCCAAGAGCCTATAAAGTAGGATTCAAGTTTTAAACATTTGCAATTGATAACGATGAGATATGTTTCAGGGCAGTGCAAATACCTTAATCAGCTTGGAACCTGTACATCCATGAACTATATTGATGTACTCCAAGCATGATAGAAAGTGCCAAGCTGCAACCTCACAAAAATTCCATGCACTTACAACTACATTTTTTAAGCATGTGTCAATTAAATTGACCACACCATTTTTTGGTTTTTTTTTTTACCGAACAAGCTTCTTTGAACAACCAATTTGACGCTAATTGATCTTAATAAGCCAAGCTTGTGTGTTTGTGTGTAACAAGCCCAAGTTACACAAAAAGAAATCTTCCTAATCATGAACGGACCCAACTGCTCAGATACTTAGAGGTACTCGGTTCATAAAATCTCATGTTTATGTGATTAATCTCGAACTTTCTTTTGCACAACACCTAAATTTCGAGAATTTGACGGATTACTTTTGGTTTACCTATGTGGACATTATAGAAGTACATCATGATTTAGTTCAGTCAAGTAAAAAAATCATAATCTGAATTTTCGTGTTATCTTAATCACAAGATTTACGACTTTACTTTTGACCACGTGCAAGAATATTGAGGAATTTTCCATGAAAACGAGGGCGGCATTTATAAAATCTGTCTTGTTTAGCAAGCATGATATCTATCACAAAGTTTAAGTCACCTATATTATATTTAAAAACTTTGCATTTTCTTCTGCTTGATATAAATATTAGCATTCCTTCGAACAACCTTTGCCTCCACATTTTCTCATCACTATATTTCCACCATCTCTCTCTCTCTCTCTCTCACCAACACAGAACAGGAGCACAATGCACGACGTCGTAGTCCCAGAAGTGGTGCTGAGCTCGGGCGAGAGAATGCCACTGATCAGCATGGGCTGCGCAGCGATCCCTCGGCCGCCACCGGACTTGTTGACTTGCATACTCCTGGAGGCCATCTAAGTCGGGTACCGCCACTTCAACACTGTGGCGTTGTACGGCACCGAGGAGGCGCTTGGCCAAGCCGTGGCCGAGGCCCTGGACCGGGGGCTCGTTGAGAGCCTCAACCAAATCTTCATTACCACCAAGCTCTGGTGCACCGACGGCGACGCCCATCCCAATCTCGTTCTTCCCGCCCTAAAGCACTCTCTCCAGTAAATACATCAATTCACCTTCTCTCCTTTACTTTTTATACGATGACACTATAGTCCTGATCACTAAGAATTTTGAAGACCCGTTATGGGAAAACATATATGATAAACCTTAATCTTCTTCCTTTGCCAGAGTGTCTACCTTTCACTTTGCTATATACTAAGCATGGCAAAATATATATGTGTGTGTGTTGCTTGCATTTGGATTTTGGAGATTGGAGATTGCTTTCAACTTTTAGAATGCCAAGAAGTTTGTCAATTTTGTCATTACCTTAATATATTATAGAATAACAACAACATAACATGTCCCGTCGTGCTGCTTAATCTTTTCCTTTTTTTCTGGTTGCGTTCTTGGGTCTTGATGGTTTTTTTTTTTTTTTTTATGGCACTTGATGTGTATCGATTTAAATAGGAGGCTAGGGTTAGAGTTGTGGATCTGTATTTAATCCACTGGCCAGTGAGACTGAAGGACAGAACCGAAGGATTCGATTTCAAGGGCAAGATTTTGCCATTTGACATCAAGGGCACATGGGAAGCCATGGAAGAGCGCTCCAAGCTGGGCTTAGCCAAATCCATTGGAGTCAGCAATTTCGGCACCAAGAAGCTCTCTGATCTCCTCTTGCACACCACTATCCCTCCTGCTGTTAATCAGGCAATTAGAAGAATATACTATATCTAATCTCTTCATTAGTGGTGTAGCCACATCAAGATTTTGTTAGGAAAGTGAAGTAGTAGTTTTCATTTGATGGGCTAATCATGATTTAGGTGGAAATGAATGTGGGATGGCAACAAGAGAAGCTGAGAGGATATTGCAGAGAGAAGGGAATACAGGTGAGCGCATGGTCTCCATTGGGAGCGAATGGAGCTACTTGGGATTCATTAGCGGTTGTGGAAGAGTCCTGTGTTCAAGGAGATTGCTAGTGCTAGAGGAAAGAATGTGGCTAAGGTACTGAATGTTTTCTTCTCCTCTTGTGTTATTTTCCTCCTCTTTTGGTGTCATGCTTGGGGCGAAAGAGATCATTAATTGATTTGCTGGGGAAAAAAAAAAGAAAAATTAAGATTTTTGCCATTTTCAGGAAGCATAGTTTAGAAGCTCTTCTTTCGGAAATTGCATAGGAAGGACAACCAGCGGCTGTACTCTGTAGCTGTACCCTTTTTGTCTCCTCCATGCATGTCCCTGTCTGTCGACGGTGTCTCCCTATAATTTACTCATAGAAAAGAACTGGGGGGTTGCGTAATAGCTAGAAGCACAAGACAAGGTTTAGGTGAAACCCCCAACTTCACCAGCCACACAATACGATTTCACGATTTATGAGATACTCAACTAATTTCATGAATTGCGTGATTTTTTTTTCCTATCTTCAATTTGGTTAATATACCGCATACATATGAAGGTTGCACTAAGATGGATATATGAGCAAGGGGCCTGTGTGATAGTGAAAAGTTTTAACAAAGAGAGAATGAAAGAGAACCTGCAAATCTTAGAATCGGGACTTAGCCAGGAGGATGCGAACAAGATCAGGCTTCAGATTCTACAGAGAAGAGGATGTCCTTGCGGAATGTTCATTTTTTAGGATGGGCCTTACAAATCACTGGATGAGCTCTGGGATGGGGATGCTTAAATACCTATATTTTTATAGTTTATATGATCAAGTGTAACTCTATGATTATCTCTTGTTGATGATAATCAATCTATATGAATAAGAATCGAACCTTGCGTTCTATGAATATATCGTGCTAACAGCGAGCCTCATGAGGCATCATGTAAATAGAAAGAAAGTCATGTACGTTGTCATTTTCACATTGGAAGCTTAGACCACCGAACCCATGAGTCGTCATCACCAAGCCATTGAGCCGCAATCGACACCGTGATCCCCCATTGGCATCCCTTCTCCTCTACAGCTTTGCAATGGCGGTTGTGACCTCGTGTGGACCTCAATTTGTAACTGAGGTCACCCGAGGTCGAGGACCGCCCAATGTGAATTTGCAATGACAGGTTCTAATCCCTCTGCGGTCCAAGCGAGATATATATATATAAAGAGTTGCAGGCCGTGTGGGCAAGGGCTCTTTGTGGCAATGAGGGGCTGGTGGTGGGGATGCACCGGCTGATTTACCCGCCAAATAAAAAGACTGATCGGAGGAACTTGCCTTCAACCAAAATAGGAGGAAAACATAGCCCTTCAAACTTGATAGAAAATACAAACCGCAGCTTCACAAAAATTGCAGTTATAACTGTAGTCTTTTAAGCATGTGTCAATTTGACCCCACTGTTTTTTTTTTTTTGTTGGTTCTTTTTTACCCCACTAAAATTCTTTGAACAACTCCAATTCAACTCGAATTGATCTTCAGAAGCCCCACTTGCACCAGATAAAATCGCCTAACGGAGTCTCTCTCTCTCTCTCTCTCTCTCGTGTGTGTGGTGCAAGCAAGCGACGCCCTCTCAATGTGCGCTATGCTCTTTACGAGCTCTTCTTGATACATTTGCCTAGGCGGATGAAGAATACAATGGGAAAAATATTGCACTTTGAAGTAGAGGGCGTGTGTGGTGCTCTTTTATGTAGTTCAAGACATTCTGACCAAAACGTTGTCATTGAAACACACAGGAGCAACCTGTGACTCGATGCTTCAACAGAGCAAATGTCTTCGCATTCCAGACCTTTCTAATAGTTGAATGGATTTTCCAACATGGCAATTAATCTAAGGGTGAGACCCTCTACTACTCTTTACTTTCTCATCTGGTCTGATGGAACCTACAGTAACAACAAGGGACTGCAAAAATGAATAGCGACCACACTTGTCGTTGTTTCTCATCCCAATTCCAATCTCTGGTCCATTATAAATTATACCTGCTAAAATTTTCTGTGGAACGGAATCATCTATACATACACCTCTAGGAAATCTCAGCTCATTGTAGGCAATGAGCGCAGGGTATCTCACCCAAAGTGGTTGTATTAAGCTCGGTCATGGTCCGCTGTGTGGTCAACGCTCCAACAAGGCAATCATCATCTCATCTCTCATGTATCATTTTGTGTTGAAGAATCTACATCTCACGCATCACAATTTGTATTACATGCCTATATGATCATGTGCTTACAACATGTCCTCTCTTACAGTTTGCAGTCACAATGTGACTAGAACATAGTATAAATACAGACAGCAGAGGAATGACGTTTATACCATCAACATACTTTGCTAATGTGAAGGATGCTGAGACTGTGAAGTGTCGGCACGACTTAGTCGTTTCTTCCTGTATCTCCAAGCGACTTGGATTCGAGTTGTTGCAAGTCCTCTCCAGTATGGTGATACATACCTGCAACCAGGCATTTCTGTCACAATTGCATAATCCAAACATTTATCCATGCTGTCCATGTAGGAGCAAATTACAAACTATGGGACCCAATAGTTGTTCCCGCCTTTAGGTTCAAAAAGAGAATGTACACAGGAAACAGAGAGAATCTAAAATAGTTAACTTAGTTGCTACTTTTTTGCCGATAGTTCAGTGATATGCTTGCTTTGCCAGTAAAATATAGTAGTGCTAAATCATCTGTTAAGAAAGAGCAAGAACCTTATGGCTCCTTGAACTTTTGGCTTGCGCAGGAATCTTGCAAATAGTCTGGTGACTTCTTCAAGGTCTTCTGCTCGTAGTGCAAAGGCTTCAACATTTGTCACACATGTTACTGTCCTGTTACTCAGCAACCGGTTTCCAGGTGGTCTTATCTTTCGTCCATCTTCAATATCACGGATTTTGAAATGCTCTTAATATGTCTAGTCATTAAATAATTAAAGACTACTAAAAAAGATTGTGATTTGTACCTTTGTTTACAGAAGAACTCTCAAGGCACCAAGCTAGTAGCTCTTCCCCACAGATATCCCCTTCACATAAACTCGTAACCCCATCTTCTCCTCTGCTCTCAATTTTCCCGCGGACAATGAAAATCATCTTTTCAACGAGAACACCAGGGTGCAGGATCTTGCTTCCTTTGATGTATGTTTTTTGCCTTAACTTCTCGCAAATTGCGTCTGTGATGTGATCCTCCATCACTGCAAATATTCGGACCTGCAACATGATGCAACAGCTATTAATGTCCTGAGTTGAAAGTTAGCCTAGGCTTATCAGGGTAGCCACAAATTTTGATGTCTCTTAAACTGTTTTATTTTTAAAAGTATTTCAGAGATCTAGAGTTCGGCACTTCGTTTTGCATAGATGGTAATTGTTGGCTGGACCCAGCAGAACAGACCAGTCATGTCATATTTGAAAAATCCATTTTCCGAAGGATTAGAGCTTGTTTTCAGAAGTGGTGGTCTTTGTGGGGATGTAGAGACAAGCAATAAAATTCTTAACCTTTTCGTTCTTTCGTAGTTTCCACATTGGGCTGTCTCCATCAAGATGACAATTAAAACTAAGAAAAAAGCTTGGTAATGTTTACCAATAGAAACTAATAACTGACAAATGAGACCTTTAAATTTCCTTTTAGCTATCCATCTAAGTACTTGATGACCTAAAGTTAAAGACTGATCATACACTTATTTAGTTAGCTGATCGAAAGCCAAATATCAAACCTAAGGGGGAGAGGGTGGGGGAGCTTTCGGTTTCAAAAGGCTGCACATGCTTGAAGAGAGAGGAAGCTTAAATTATAAAACATGGCTTTCATCTTCATCCACAACAGCAGTGAACTTCAAATATTTTTTTGGCCCCAAGTTTGCTTATTCTAAGTAATTGCAAAAAGGAGAACTGATTTCTAAGGGTTTAACTAGCACTAAATTCAATGCTCATTTCAACTCAGTTCCAGGGATTACTCTTTTCACAAATTTGAAGAGATGGCGTCTTATATCCCTCTGAAGATCTTCAGGAAAATCCTCAAGAAGCATTTCTTCATTGACTCCTCTAGTGGCAGCCCAATGGTATCGCTCAGCTTGGCGTACCCTTCTGCATGATAGGCCAATTCCAGTCAATTGAAATGGAACCTCCATAGAGCACACATTGGATAGGACCTATATATCTAGATGCTTATCCACAATTACGGGAAAATATCTGGATGCTCAGAACTACATTATATGACAGTAGCACATGACTGGCTCAAGCAACAGCAAAAAATGTCTAGAAACAGTTCCAGAATGTAAAATACAGAGAGACACAGAAACCAATGAGGATAAGCATTAGATTATAGAAAGAAAACAAAACACGGGCAGAGGACACAGGTATGCTTGCGCGATCTCTTTGCCAATGAGTCGTAGGACCCACCGTGTCAAATTTATCCACCATCAACATAAAAATCACCTAGTTGAAGCCCACGAGTTACTGGTTTTAACAAATCATCTTCTATCAGAGCTCATTTTACCAACCAATGCTGATCCATCCCACATCTTCAGTCAAACCCCTGCTTCAAACTTCATAGAGAATCAAATTTGCCGCTCAAATCCCATACGGACTTAAACTTGGCTCAGAGTCTTCTAGCTAATTTCCAGACGTGCCATTGATCCCCAAGCTTCAGTCTTAGCTATACATATATTCACAAAGCAAGGCAGAATACTTCTATCTAAACCCACTAAATGAAGAGAAAACCTCTCAGCTTCCAATCCAAAGAATCATACAACATGGTCAATAATATGAGGAAGCACAAAAACACTGATAGTATGGCATGAACAGGCAAATAGAGATGATAATTGAAAGCCAAGATCATATCAAACACTATGCACAAGTTCTAATGACCACATAGCCTAATGATCTCATAGATAAAAGGTCTCTTTTCTTCTACAAATTTTAATTCACTTATCATGACGCTTTCAGCTCATCATTCAGTATAAATTGGAAAGGACCCTTCTGTCAACCCCACTGTGCAAGATGCTGTAAGAAGTCATGTTTGCTTCACCACCAAATCAAGCAGCTAAAATGACAACAGGATACTGGACAATGCAATTGATATTTCTCTACTCAGGAGAAGAAGTACATGAGAAAGGTAGGAAGAAATGCCGTATTTACCTTCTTAGCTGTTCAGGTAAGCGTCTGTGACTCATCCATTGCTCAACATCACGACGCCTTAATGACATTTCTAACCTCCTGGGAGGATTGGGAAAATATAAAAAGTCAGCTGACAGTTTACATCCAAGATGTCGAACAACAAAAAGGTGCACTAATGGTTTCTAGGAACATTCTTAATCAGTATTGGTCAAGACACAAATTGGGAGCATAGGTGCATAGAAAGGTCTGCATGCAGAGCACAATAAGATTCATCAGTCCCCTAGGGAATGCTTTCTAATATGGTGTTTCGGTATGTTATTCCAAGAGATGTTGAGATGTTTTTGGAGGACTAGACATAGCCTAGGATGGACCTTTTCTTTCCCCAAGTATTAGTACCTATTACAATTACCACGTGCACATGAAATATTACAAGAATGTTTAGGCAAACTCCTTTTCCATATGGAAGTTAACCATTCTTGAAACCAACCCAGCTTAAAAACATAACTTAGATTTTCTCATGAATTCTTGAAGCTAACCTAAATGAGCATTCCGTGCATAATGACTGAATCATTAGAGCCACATCTGGTCAATGTTGCTTAAGATTAACACATTACAAGAATACCAATAACTCAGATTCATGCATGCCAATAAACTAAGAAACCATGATGAATACATATCTGCCTAATACACTATTCACATGTCTAAAGCATGAAATTTGAAAGCCAATACTGAAAGACTCACATAAAAATCTATATAAGAATATTCATCATCTCGAATAATAGCATTGTGGAACTGTTTGTCTTGGAGGCCATAAAACCATCACACATACACTTTAACATAAAAAATTTCGAAGGTCATCATTGTATCAATCAAATAAATTCGAATAATCTGCACAAGCACAATGGTAAAGATTAAGGAACAAATCTGTCAATAGAAACCGTTTGTCAAAGTGAGAGGTCACACCTTCTTCCAAGAGCCTGGAGGAAGTTCTGCATATTTCCAATGAGAAGAGCAAAGAGCAAGAGGCCCAATCCAATAATGCCCATGGTAAACAGGACTTCCGGGACAAAGTAGCTTGGATTTTGATTTCCAGCTAGAGTACTTATTTGCTTCAATATTTGATATAGAAAATCAGTACGATGTGAGAAAAATGTTTACATATTGTATCTTCACATTAAGGGGTATCTAACGCATGATGTTATAACAACACGAGAATGTTTCTCTGCAGGCCATATTGGTAAATACAACCACAGAAATAGTGAAAAAAAAAAAACAATTAACAAGTTTAGGTTGAATTTAGAGGATATTGAATCAAGATGAGCTGGCAGATATTCCTTACACACAATATCCAAAAGCAATAGTTATTCGGGTCCGTACTTATTATTCACTCTCTCTCGAGAATCAAAAAGAGAATATTGTGCAATGATCTTCTCTTCTTCCCTCATCATTTCGATGTGCTATTCTCATCAATATTAGAGATTAGATTGACTCATACAACCAAGATATGCCCTACTGCCTCAATCTTTCCGGAAGTTAAAAGCACAATAGAAACTCCCCCAAGGATAGAAAGATATTAAAATGAAACTGTCATGAAGAAAAAAATAAAGTGATAAAATGAAGTGGAGAATCCTCCAAATTTGCAGCTTTGACTCGCATTATTGGAAAATCAAAAGTTCCTGGGGTTCATCCAGCATGAAGCCATGCACCTTGTTCCATATATCCCAAGAAAGCAAGAGGCACTTTGCTGCAGCTCAATAGTATGTTTGCTCCGGTGGATATTGCTAAGAGTAGACAAATAATAAAAGGGAAAATGACATAGTCCCTGAACTTTGGTCCAACGTGCAATGTCGTCCCTGAACTTTTGATTTGTTTTAATTTGTATGTGATCCCTGAACTTTGGTCCAATGTTAAATGTAGTCCTTGAACTTTTGAACATTTTCATATAGTCTAGGGACTACCTTGAGCATTTACCAATAATTCAGGCACCACATTGAACAAATTAAAATTCTAGGGACGATATTGCACAAAGGGCCAAAGTTCAGGGATCCCATTGCACAAATTAAAAGTTCAAGAACGATCTTTTACTTTGGACCAAAGTTCAAGGACTATTTGTACTATTATTTAATAATAAACCAAGGACAAGGATTGTTAATTCCCCTCCCACCTTCAGGCAGGTGATAGATTGATCTACAGCTTTACCCTAATTCAATATGTTGCCTTGACCATGCAATTTTAAGAGGAAAAGGATAAAGAGCAGGAAATATAGCAAAATGCCTCTTCCTTGAAATGCATTGCTAGGCTATTGTACGCTATACTATTTGGTCCAATGAGGAAAAAGCCGAATCTATAAGAATGTACGTAAGTACCTGGAATCCCCAGAACAACGAGAACAGGTATCTCGTGAGCACGCTTTCTTCTTGGGTAAGCTTAACAGCATATTGATAAATTCCATAATCAAAATCACCACTGGAATTAAAACAAGCAGTAGCATTCAGATTTTCTTTCCAGCTATCCCATGATGTTACATTATTTTTGAATTCGTCAATCTTGTTTCCATCTCCACAATCCATAAAGCGACACAGGTCATCTGGTTTGCATGCTTCCCGAAGACATTGATTAACCCTCTGGCAGAATGGAGAGAGAAAGAGAGAGATTAGACGAAGAAATGATGGCTTTGCCGGAAAAATCTCGCATTTAGTCACTAAGTTTTGGAGCTACTTTACCAGCCTAAGATTGAAATGAAGAAACCATTTTTATGTGTTTAGTTCAGAATCCCAGAAAAGCGTAAAGATGTATAGTATGAGGGCTGTGGGTCGTCTAAAAGAAGTACATGCACCAACATGAGCTCCATGAGAAAGGATCAATACAAACCAAGACCAGTAAATTCTTATACTGCAAGATACTTAATATTGTGAATTACAAGTACATAAAATAACATGTGATTAGACATTGTGGCAATATAATCCTTTGCAGTCCACAACCATGGATGTTGACCATCTTCCTATGACATCCTTATGTGAATAAATTTGATAAAAAACTTGACTTCAAACTTAGCACATCAATTTTGACCAAAAAAAAAAAAGCTTAGCACATTAGTAAGGCCATGTTTATACGGTCATAACTTTGCTTTGAAATGGCATACTGGGCTTCCCAAGTACAGTGCATGACGCATATGAATTTTGATGTGAGATTCTAGAGGTTTCAGCCTCAGCATGATGTGGTGAGACGCTAGTATCATGTTATATATCACTCCAAGAGCACATGGATGATTCATCGGAAAGGGCTAGAAAAGTCACGAAATTTAACAATGACATGATTAGAGAACTCAAACCATAGACATGGCCTTAGCTTTGTTATTAAGTGCAAACAATCGCAACCTGAAATAGGTGCTGAACGAGTTCAACCCCAATAAGCATCTTACAGAAAGGATATACTCCCACAATCGAACAAAAAAGCGACAAAAATTAGCCTTACCAGCTAAACAAAGAGGCATTTTGATGGTGATGAGTCTTGTAGCAAGAGTTCGACACACACTATCCTCACTCTTTTGGGTTCTAATACATAAGAACAGATTAGGCAGAGAAAAACAAATGATGCTACCCACCTGTAGTCCAAGAAGGTACCAGCATGATCCAACGACATGGCCAGCCAACACAAACATAAGAAGATTGATGACAAAATTTGCCCATGCTGACTCAAAAATGAAGCCAGTAGGAGACTGACCCGCAAGAAAGGGCAAAACTCGATATAATCTAGGAATGTACTGGACAAGAACGCCTGCGCGTAAAAGATTCTTTGCATAATTTGCTCCAGACGAACCCTTGAATGTTGGTACAACTAGCAATATCAATATCTGCAACCAGTCATGCAAGTAATTGATGATCAGAAGAGAGAAGTCATATCAACACATGAATCTAGCAGCTATTATACTCCATTCAGTGGAACATTTCTTTGACATCACCAGATGTGGTGGGGTCCATCATGTCAATATATGTTATATAGATTCCGGATGTTAGCACATATTACAAGTCAGTCCCGGAGAAATACGTTGAGTGGAGGCTTGGGGAAGAGCTCCTTAGAGAGTCTTGAAAGGGACAATAAATCCATTTACAATCATGTGATCACTTTGCAATAAGTAGAAGCAATAACATCTAGATTCTCTAAAGGCAATTGAGACAACAGTGTTCAACGAAATGACTTGGCAGCACATTTAATCCAATGCGATTTTTTTTAACACTGCCAACCTGCAAAAAACTGCTTCTACATTATTCATATGGGTCGAAGCATGTTAAAAATCAACATACAGCAGAAACAAATTAAGGTTGATGCACTAGAGAAATAAGGACTTACTTGCGGAAGCGGAAATGCGATAAAAAGATCTATGAAGAAGTATCCTCGCAGATAATGGAGAGCAATTCTTTTTGGATGGTCAACTAAATCTCCAGCACCAACCACCCTAGTCTCAGGAGCAACGTAAGCCAACCTAAACTGTAAAAATTTGACAAAGAAAGCAATCATCAAGGACTGAAAGGTAGCCGTGAAAGCTCTTAATATGACAACATTGCACCTTTGTTTTGTTTCTTCCTGAAGAAGTAAGGCATAATGAAGTCAAGCATCAAGTGAAATACCAACCCGACACATTTATGCTAGTTACGTAAATAAAGTGCTGAATATGGGATGTAAAATTTGGATTGTCTAGTAGATGGATTGACAATGAGAGCAAGAACTTTCTATCTCATAGAAGTCTGTCTGAAGCTCTTCCAATGCAGCCTTTTTTTGAGTGAAAGATCGGTAAGTCTTTCCAAAAATTAAAATCTGATGATTACAAAAGTCTAAGTATACACCAAGTAAAAGCCCATCTAATCAACTACTAGTCATAAGCAACGCGACTGACTCATCTTTTTCCAAGGAAAATGAGTACCATGTGTCCATTAGGAAGGTATCAAGGGGCATCACACCGATAGAAAGGTCGTTCACTACAGAAGGTTTCTATCAACTCCAAAAGTATGGACCTGAGGATTTCTGAATTTATGAAGGCCTGAACATTTAAGTGTAACCATCCACTCTGAAGAACTGAGTATTTATTTCTGAACACAAAAAAATCTAGCAAATATTTAGATCATCCAAAAAACTTGCATGACAGATGGAACCACTTGTCTCTTTTTTTCTCTGCTCGCTTTCACACATAAGAAGATGAATGCCTACAAGGTGAGTTCCTTGGTAATACTTGTGCTTTTCTAAGAATGATGATGCTCAAGTATAGGAACTTTTGAGAAGCTGGAATGAGAAGTTTGTGGCCGGATTATCCATCAGCATATTTAGTCAAATTTATCCACACAGCATTGCAATTCACTTTGTCCAAGACGACAATATGTATCTGATTAACAGGAGTATAACAGTGAATGCATTTAAATAATAAATTTACTTTTGAGTACTCGCATTGAGAACTGCAGAACATTCATACAATACCATGGAGGTACCCTCAGAATAACACGTTTATTATGTGAAGCGTTCAAAAGTTCTTACAGGTAACAAAAACCTAAATTGGATGCAAAGAGTAAGAAAAAAATATAAGGATACTATTCAAATCACCAACGAGAAAAGGAAACAATACAATAAGTTGGTGAAAAGCAGCCTACCTGAAGAAGAATGTGCAATAGGTATATAAAATCCGTAATGCTTCTGAAAAGAACAATTGTTGTTGTCATGGGCTGGTTTAAAATTATACACATATTATCCTGCATTCAAGGATGGATAAGTGAGGAAGTACTTGAGTGCAAACCGAAAAGCTTATGATGGTTGTTTGAATCTGCAAAAGCAAAGTCACGAGAGCAATAAAGTACAAGCATAAAAGCCAAAGTGCAAATGGACAAGAAATTTTAGGGCACACACGATCAATGACATCTGTTTGCAGAATGTCACAATGTGGATATTTAATTTGATCAGGACTTTCTCAAAAGCAGTTAAAATGGGTTCAGGCATATTATATTTCCTTCACTATTGCAAAAGGGATGCCAACCTAAACAGGTTTGATGACTTTGGGAAAATATATTCAAAGAAAGGTCATGGTTGAGAGGAGATAAATTTGGTTGATTAGATCAGCCCTGGCCAAATGAGATTTAACTTATTGTACCAAGGTCAAAAATTGAGAATCAGAATTAAAGTATGATAACATTAACTTATAGAGAAAGATAAACCTAAGCAACACCGCCAATTGTAGTTTGGATGCCTACATGTGCATCAAACCACTATTAAGAAGCTTAATCTGTAAAGTGAAGAATATCTGAAAAATTAACATGACAGTAATAACTTGATAAGTAGGACAACAAATTTAACCTGAAATAGGTGGTTTATAGAAATGTGAATAATGGGAAGAATTTCAACGTCATTTTGGGAACAATATAGGAATTATAGAGAAAAAAATAATATAGTAAGAACTGTGTGGACTCCACCACCAATCAATGGAGTTTTTCAAGCCATTTGAACTTGAGAATGCTAGCAAGTCAACAGGAGTATAAGTAACTGAGCCATACCTTTTGAACAGACAGTAAGAAGAAGAATAATGGGTCTATAAAGACAGCCAACAAGCAAGAAATGACAAAAAATTTGTTCCACCGCTGGACAACTTGAGCATGAGGATTCATAACACCAGGAATGTGGGCATTGACATAAGAGAAGAACCTCCTTGCCCAACCTTTGGCATCCCCATAAAGAGCATTGTGAAACTGCAAGTAAAAGTTAAGCAGAGAAGTTTATTTACTTCAAAGAAGTATGTTTAGATATCCTCCTATTGGACATAGCATAATGCATTTAAGATATTCTCAAAACAAAAGCATCTTTGAAATACTATTTAAAAAGATATGCTTACTGGTTAGAGATAGAGTCATCACCTACATGATTATTGTAGAGTTAAAGACTGGGGCCAACTTATCTCAAATCTTATGCAGCAATTGCTTTGGCCTTGAGCCAAATCCAAATGCTCTTTATTTCCAGCCAACAAAAGATTGTGAAAAAATACGAGGTGACTTTAAATGTAGTTATCTCCATTTTTTAAAGGTCTGAGGTGTTTGACATGAAATAAAAGTTAACCAAACTCTAAATGTTACAAAAGAGCCAACAGCTAAAAAAAGGACAACAACCGCTCACTTACTTTGTTAGATGAAGACATGACTACATAATTTAAATGCTCAAGCACTCCCCC